>QVNV01008023.1:0-10398 GCA_014825455.1 Pseudomyrmex pallidus
AGAAGGTCCGAATACATGGACCGAAACGTCTGACATTCGTTGAATTAATAAAGCACATATACCATAACATCTTGGTCTGGCTCGTATTGGCCCATTCCTACGTGTGAAATTTTCACGAGCTTAAAAGACATACGATTCAATAAAATGACTATTTAATTATTTTTTTCTATTTATTGTGTGTTTACAATAAAAAATTGAAAAATGCAAGCAAAATTAATAAAAATATATCTCATTAATTAATTAAACTCATACTGTTCTCATGAAGTAAGATATACAAACAAATTGTCATATTTGTTTCAACAGAAACCAAACCAAAACTTAATATAGATATTTTCTATAAAACATCAATTGTTCATATCTCATTCACATCGGCTAATTTTTGCAGCAATCACAACACCAATACTATCTCTGCGTAAAGGCAATGCGATTGTACCAATTATTATCAGCTATTCGAAGCTGATAATAATTTGTAGAATCGCATTGCCTTGACTGAACGGAATGCACTATGCGAGCTAAAGTAGTCCGGCGGCGAGCAAAGGGAGGCCAATATCGAGAGAAAGTACTCGTAACTCTCATGACGCGAGCCGTCCATAACCGCTCGCATCTCGGGTAATTGCGCAAGATCGCTAGAAGAGTGTAATGGCAGCTGTGCGGTTGCAGCGATGATTGACGCTTTTTCTTTCTTCGTCATCGTCGTCTCCTCCTCCTCCTCGTTGTCACGAACCTCGAGTGCACCGTGTCAAGGCTATTGGAGGTCAACGACACTGCTGCGTTTCGCAGTTGTCACGTCCCGATGTTCTTCGATTCTGTGCTCGTCCTTTCTTATTATTGACCGGGATAGCAAACGAAAGTGAAAGTAAAGGCACGTCACGCTCGTCTGTCAAACTGTCAAATCTTGTCATACAAAAATATCGAAAAGAAATCTTCGAGAAATTGATATACTTTTTTGAAATTTTACTGACAAGATTAGCACACGCTGATGCGGGTAGTGTCTGCCCGCATGCGGGTCGTGTCTGCATAAGTCAGTATCTGAACTTCGACAGACATGTGTATTTTTATTTATTATATTTATTATATTTAGAAAAATTATATTTATAATAGAATGTTTTTTTTTGCGATATTGTTAAAACATTTAGTATTTTCGAGATAGCATTCCTTTTTCCAAAGGAGCGCAACATAATGTATGCAGTTTGAAAGCGTCACGCTCATTAAACTCCGTCGTTAACTTATTGTTTGATTATACGCTTCAAAAAAAGTTTCAACGCATCTAACTTCTTGACTTTTCATTTACGCGTTAAACTCGCGATGCGATATTGCCTACTCTATTGAAAAATATTGTTGTTTGCCTGAGAGACATTTTCGAGAGAGATAACGCAACTTATTTAACTTTTTTTTCCTTTTTTTTCTATGAAAGCGGATTGGTTCCGAACTAATGTAACGAGAAAGTTGAGTCTAATTCTGTCCTTATATTTTTTGTTATACACACATTTGTAAAAGTTTAAAATACATTTAAAAAAATATAGCCTGTCTCGCAATACAATTTTTTCACAAAAAGCTAAACAAAACTAAAACAAAAGAATGCTGAATTTCGTGCATATATGCATGTACAATAAGTGAATTCCCGAAGCATGCGATTTCTGTCCTGGACAGGATATTTCGCAACTCCTTTCGTTCTAAACCAGAGGGAAGCGGTTACGAGAAAATGCACTCACGGCGCTCTCTCACTCCGGGTGGTAAGAGAAAAAAATAGGGAGCTGCAAAAGTATACAGGCGAAAAGGTGCGAGTAAAAGCATGAAAGTTGACCTTTCGTCTTTTGCTTTGCGCATGCATGTCATATTGACAAATACGAAAAATAGGATATGTCGCAAGGATGTGGATAAAAAGAATTGTCACGTGTAATCGTTGAAGGAATTGATGATGACAGGATAACGCAAGTTTACATTTCAATGATATTATTACAAGAGGTAGCACGTTGTCAATAGTTTTTCTTTTTATTTCAGAATAAATCAAAGAATTTTATCCGAATATCGCGACTTTATGTCTTGAGATGAACGATACATCGAAATTTGTTCATGTAATAGCGCTGCAAATGCATCCGCGATGATATCCAAAACACGATATTGATATCAGCGATAGTTTATCTTTGCATTTGCACAAACATTATGAAAGATTGCTTGTAATATCCTTCCTATACGCGGCAACGTGGCGTTTATAATATTTGATGTAAAACAAGTTGGAAGGTAGTATTATAAATTTCGCAGCTATATAAGGATGTATTTGTACGTCAAAGAGAATTCGTAAATTGCATTTGGTTGCAAATAATTAGGCAGCGATATTGTAAATATTGTTTTACAAGTTTGTTTGAATTTTATTTCCATTCACCTTGGCTACATATGTGGTAATAAGAATACTCATAATAATAATTATCATGAAAATTTACGTTGAGTAGAAAATCTTGAAAAAAAGGAAGGATGGGAAAGATATTCATTACTCGGCGCTAATGACGGTTAGGTTGATTATACAAGCCGCATCCGCGAAGGGCGAGCTAAGGCGGCCGCGTTATTAATGAAACGATGGTCCTTGCGGCTATATTTCGCACAACAAGAGTCTCCGTGACAGTGTCGCGGCGTAACGAGACGTGTCCGATTTAGCGTACCTACATTTTCGCTCTATCGAACGTCTAATTATTTTCTGCACTTTTAATTGTCAAACAAAAAATTTCCTCTCGTTTTCTTTGATCATCTATTTGGATCGCTTTTTGAGAAAAATATATTTGTTTTTTCTTGTATCATTGAAAAGTAGATATTGAACATATCAGTTGAACGTGACGCTTACCTTTCTTATTTACATTTAATTTGAGCTTGAAGAATGTGTTACGTGATATTAAAACTTTTAATTTGTAGGCATATTATAGTTTTTTGTATTAAGACACGCGTCTTCTTGTGCGTAAGTGACACGTGTGTGTGTACACATTAAAGAGAAAAAAATATTAAAATACATTTGCAATTTATGCACATTAGTACATTTCTGAAAACTTATGTGCAAATTAAATTAGCATAAAACGAAGGAGAATAGTTTTCTTATGTAAAATATGGACGATTCTTGCATGTGAGCTTTGATTTACACGGTTTAATCTGCGGAAAACCATTTCTTGTGCAAACGGAAAATCGTATCTTACTGTATAAAATAATAGAATAAAACGCGCGCGCGCACGAAATAAGCTGCCGGGAAATGGAATCTAGCGCCTGGCAACGTTGTTACGTAGCATTTAATGCAACGCGCCTGTGTAGTTTTAGATCCTATACTCGCTTGATTCATAATTTTATACTTATACACATCTGATTAAATGTAGATTCAACTTAAGCAAAGCTATGAAGAGGCTATTTTTCCCAGCGGAAAGATTTAATTAATGATAGCGCCGTGTAAAACATTGATGTACGTATAATTCTATTGGTTAAAACCAAGTGTCGTGATTATGAGAACGTTGAGAGTTTTTCGTAATATATATTTAATTATAAAATACTTGGCAATGTACTTTGCAAGATGGTTTGTCATTCGCTTAATATAACATTAATATAAAAACTTAGTTTATAAACACAAGCTATCAAAAGATCGAATGATGTACATGAATTTTGGTATTTATTCTATAATGTTTGGTATATTTTGCAAATTTATGTTTAATGCATACACACAGATCGCACTGTACGACCAAATTTCTTCAGTGGCATGAAAGAGGAGAATTAGCTTAATCAACTTCCTTGCAGAATTTTTCATAAAATAACTTTTGCTCCATTCTAAAGAATTGATCAGTGACGCTTTACGCGCGTCGTAAAACTCACTTCAGATAGCGCTTGCATGAAAAAATTAATTTCCATGTATGATAATCGACTTAATGTGCATTGTTTTCCCAATTAACAATTTTTCTTGCAACGCGGCACTTCGAGAAATCGTGACGTTTTGAGAGAGAAGATTACGTAGCTCGATTTCTTGGCTATTCCTCCCGCAAATTCTGTCTGAATCCGTAGTTCTCGTCTTTCTGGGCGTTGATTTTATAAATTAGAAAGGGTGTCGACTTAATAGACGATTACGAAACGAGAGTCACGAGTTGAAACGGGAGAAGACGGTCGAAGGGTGGAACCAAAGAAGACGAGAAGAGGGTTGATTCTCTGAGTAGAGGACTCGCAATTAGCTTTATTAAGGATGAGATCGAATCGACAGCGAGTGAAACCTTCTAGGAAAACGGATCCGTTTTCCTGGACAGAGTTTAGTGAATATAAGTGCGCTTGGCCAGTTTCAATAAATACGATGAACTTTATTTATCGCGTGTTATACATTGTGTACATAGATATTCGAGATCAAACAATTTTCGTTTACTATTTAATCCTCATAATTTGGATGGAGACAATTTTAAATATTTTTTAAATATAAAAGCAGTAAAATTAAAAAAAAAAAAATACAAATACACAACGCCATAGAGATTTGCAAGAAGTAAAACTGAGTAATCCGAAAAATGTGATTGGCTATTATAATATTTTTAAAACAATAATGCGCTTTTGACATTTAGATTAATGAAGATGACAAAAAGTATTGATTAATGTAATAATTTCAGAATCAGAAGATAAAAATCAACGATCAAAGTCACGCCGAGTAAGATTTATTGAAATATTTATCCGGCGTTAAAGGGACGCACAGAAATTCATTCGTTCCAACACGTTCTTCCTTCGATCTATCATCTCACAGGAAGGAAATCTTTCCGCGGGCAAGATCATGGCACCTACGCTATTTTTCATTGGTCAATAAAGTCTGAATTCTGAAGATATATATAGAGATGTCACCGTAATCTTTCACGGGATATCGCGTACATACTAGAATTCAAAAGAAGAGCTCGATTCATTTCAAAATAATCCAAAAAGGTGAACAGCGACACGTAATGCATATATAAAAGTAAAAAATCTGTCAGTTTGAGAATTTGCAATTTTCTCTGCTGCCATCATTGATAACATTAAAATAAAAATTTGTCAACTCTATTTTCTACTTTTGTAATTATTATATATTAATTGCTGATATGTTTCAAAAACATATCTACTTTATAAGTCAACAGATAGCACTTGAATATTTTTTTTATTGCTTTTCGCCTGTAAGTTTAAAAGAAAGAATATATGTAAGTATTATGTATATACAATTTGCACAAATGAGATTGAAACATGTAAACGACACTCTAGTGTAGCATACAAGAAACTTATTAAACTTCATTCGACTGATGTCACTATGTGACTCGAATTGCTTATACACACGTTAGAATAACATAGCGAGTATTACTCTCGCTGTACGCATTGGAACGCTAAACGATCAAAAAGTCTTTTTCCGCACGTTGTTATTATACGAAGAGGATTTGGTGAGACATCCCGTGAGAATAAATTATTCGTTGGTGATAAATAACTGTCTTGTATGTTCAGAAGAACGTGTATAAATGATGCGAGCGGTCTTTGATAGCGGTGACATACAAGAAACCCCATTTTTACCGTTTTTTCATCACTAAATTTTTGCGAGAATAAAATGTGACGCGCGCGGCTACATGGGAATTAAATGATGTGCGAGATGTCGCGATTCGAAGTGTACGTATTTTAAAGAGACATCTAACTTCTATCACTGGTATATACTACTGCTAATGTCTCATACTAAACTGAGTAAGTAAACAATAGTAACTTACTCAATATAGCCTATTCTGCGATCAAAGAACTTGCAAGAACGACTCTGAACACGGGAAAAATTCTTAAAACATCAATTATACGCATTCTCGTGGAAATAATTCATGAAAGATTCAAAATTGTTTTTTCTCGACAAACGACAAGAAATCTCAGAGAGAAAGTTACATTTGGGAAGATATATATTACGAGAAGAATTAAATCGGTGTAATTTCTCGTATTGTGACGTTGCGCACAATTTGAGGATCTACGAAAGAACACAATTTGTAGTAACAATTTCTTCGCATTGTGAGAGCGTCGAATTCAAGAGGCACTTTGTGGGCATTTTCTACAATGTGAGATTGCGAACCGACGCAGTCACGACGCAAGTCCGTCGCTGCTAGGACGAGCGCGCATGCACGCACGCTTTCGATCGCGCAGCGTATCCGGTGTGTTACGAGTACGAGCCTCCGCAAACTCGTCATGCTCAATTTACGGTATCGATCGATCGGGCGGACGAACCGACCGACCGACCGACCGACCGACCGACCGACGAAACAGCGTTGTAAAGCGAGATATTCGGAAACTCACAGATATTTGCTGTGCACGCAAGTAGCTTTACGTAGCAAAACGCTTGCGTTTGTGCTTGCGTTTACGACGACTTCGTAGTCCCATCGGACACTTTGATTCGACAACTCGAATATCGTTCTTTGCACGGCCATCGTAGAATCGAGCGGTTTTCTATATCGCCGGATTCGCCAAAATTCTCTAGTTGCTCGCTGACAGCACATTCCGCTCTTTCAAAACCCGCTTGGTTTCAAATTGCCAAAAAACTAACACGTTTGAAAAATGCAATTATTTATCTCGTATTAATGAGAGATACGTATAATTAACTCTCATTTTTAGCTCTCTTTATATAAAATAGTTGATATGGAGTTCCACACAACTCATAAAGATTTCTTAAATTGTACCTTACTTTATCTAAATTTCAAGTTACAATGGCATTTAAAAGTTAAATGTTTTGCCTTTCAACAAATAAAAAAGCACTATTTTTTCTAACTAACCGGAAAATCAATTTATCAGACTTTTACGCGTTTTTTGTGACTATAGGAACTAATAAAAACAAATGGATCCGATTTGCTAGATTTTTTCTGTAAATACTATTTTTAACAGTGCGGAAGCTTTAATTTTTTCCTCGTCGCTGACATCGCAGATTTTAACTTTTGTCTATGCAAAATCGACCGGCAAAACATTGGCTGAGAGCCTCGCAAGGTATCGAGCCGAAAACATGGCGGACTGTGATTTACACGGCAAAACGCAGGTTACAAATCGGATTTGTTTTTTTTTTTTTTCCGCGACCCGCACGGATTTGAGTATCGTAGCTCAGCGCGGTTGTTACCCTTTGCAAAAAGCATCCCCCGTTCGTCGATTCAGGAATTTCAATGTAGAATCTGATCTTCCGCTCCAATAAGCGCCGCGGAACGAGATAACTCGATCCGTGGAATATCACGGAAAAATTCTACGTTGTCTCTCTTTCTCTTTCGAAGAACATAGCGGGTGACCGACTACGGAGGCTAGTGGCGCATTTTTTTTATCGTCGCGCCGGTCGCGCGCACAAAGCGAATTGGAAAAACGACGAAATCAGTCCGGGACTGTTACGCATGAGATCACGTATGCAGAATAGCTTTCTTCAGAATTCTGTTTTTTTTTTCTTTCTACATTTGCTCTCGCGAACGAGAGAAAGATTCGCCAGCTAGTTCATCTTGATTGTAAATCCTGTTTTCTAACGAGAAAATTATAACAAAGTTTCTGAATTAATATAATTTTCACAGAATATTGCTTCGTCTTTTTAAATTTTCATTTAAGATTACATCTTTCATTTTCTTTGAATAATATGGAGAATTATTATTTTGCAAAAATAAAAGTTTTGTTACATTGTTTCTACCTAACCAATTGCTTTACACATGTGTTCTTTACATGTAATTTTTAGAATTTGTTTTCAGATCGATTGTTGCGATTCAAATTGAATTTATGTCTTTATTTTATTGAGATAATTAATATCTGAAATGAAAATTTTGGGGCAAATTGCATTTCTTTTTTTACAGAATTTTACCAGAAAAAAAAAACAATTGTCTACGCTCATCGAGAAATTTTGCGACAAGTGCTCCGCTTTTGATGCAAAATAAACAAGGAAAAGTAGAGCACATTGTACAAAAAAGCGGTACATTAACACAAAAAATACACGCGTGTTCCACGCTGTAATTCGCAAATGCAACCCTCGGAAGAATTATGCGTTTCCGTTTCTCCATGTTTTGTTTTTGCTCCTCGCTATCATCGTTCCGCGTTTTCTTGTCGGCCTTCTCTCATTTCGCGCGATTCGTAAGAGGGAAGGGCTCTGACTTTCTCATTTACACATAAAGAAACGCGTTCTCGCATTTCTAATGGGAACTCTGACTTAAAGAAGATAACGGAAGACGGCCGAGAACTTTTATTCCTTCCTTTTTGATTTGATGATATATGCCTATATATCTATATGTATATATATATATGCCTATATCATTAAGTCAAAAATAGAAGAAAGCAATAGACAGCTGTTGATAAGTAAGCACACTTTGTTCTCGATTTCTTTGCACAGAAATGAGTCGAGTTATACTTTATGAAAGTTTTTATCAATTTTTTATGTCAATTATACTTTCTCTTTTCTCTCTCTCTCTTTACTCTCTTTAGTCAATAATTGGAGGATATATTACAATGACATTATATTCTGTAACATTTGAACAGAAGGCGTTATAGTCCACTTTTTATTGCAGTGAAAAGCAATGTTTTTTAAATAGAGTCAATTACTGCAATGCACAGCAACCTCAGATAAGTCTTTTTCGAATACATAATGTGCCGGAATTCCAGTCTGCGGAAATGCTTGCTTGTCTTGAAAACCGCACTTACCGCTACTGAAAGACAAACAAAAAACAGCATAATGGCGGCGCAATTGGCGGGGAGGAGCGCTCTCGGATGTATCGCGACTTCTCTTCGGCGTTTCGCGCTCTTGCTGTTGCATTTACAAGCATAAATCCCGCTCGCTGAGCGTAAATTCTGCATTCTGCATTTACCGGCTTCGCAACGACATGGCGGTGCCAGTCGCCGGCAATACGAAGCAACTAATTATAATCCCAAAAGTTGCACGGTTACGTGCGCAGCTTTCCGAACGCCCGGCCTCGCTTGACGAGAACTTTTCTACTCGATTCTCGCTCCCTTCTCCCCTCATCTCTCTCTCTTTTCCACCATCTCCGGCTTTTCCCAGCTCACCCGCTCGATTTTCCCGGGCCATAATTAGAGCTCGAGTCGCCGCCGCCATCGTCGCTGTTGGGACAGTCTTTGTACGAATGATATCGATGTGGCTGATACGCTTCTTCTTCTTCTTCTCTTTCTCTCTCTCTCTCTCTCTCTCTCTCTCTTTCTCTCTCTTTCAAAGTTTTACAAGTGAGTGAAGAAGCTTATCAGCGCAAATTTCAAACAATACAATGCAGCGCAACGTTGCAATCGTGATTAAAAACTCCAAAAAGTGGAGTTACATGTATGCAATCGGCCGATCGCGATCATATCTGAGAAGTGTTTTGCTTTTGATGATAATTAAGCACTCACGACGATAATGGACTGGAACAATTACTTGTCGCTACTGTGACTATAATCGTTTCCGGCTGATAATCGTTTCTATGAAAAATCCTTTTCATAGATAGAAAAGATAGTTTCTCTATGAAAGTTAGAAAATAAATAAACAATAATGATGTCAAATAAACATTACTGTATTTTAATCGGTTTTATAAATTTTAAAATCAAATTGGAAACACCTATAATTGTGTTAATTAACTCAAAAACAAAAAAAAGCGACGAGTTCCACACTTAAACTTTTGTGTTATACTTGACGTAATATAAATAATCAATAGCACGGGGACGTAATTAATTATCGTCTCTTCATAACGGTAATGTATTCCCAACGGTGCGGCTGATCAGGTAGAACAACCTCGTATTTGCGAAACTCCCATTCGTACCGTCTATCACGCGAGTTATTCGCATATATTCGCGCCGCGCACCGGCTCAACCCCTACGCGTAGTTTTAATCGCGGCCGAACTTGTTACATATCCGTTACGAGCTACGCGACCCGATGAGTTTGCGAGCGAACTTTGGAATTCACGAAAATTGAATCCACTCGTAGAGCTCACGTCTGTCGATTGGCGACGATTCTCTTGTCACACGAGTTTGATTCTGGTCCAAAGCGGATAGCACTCAAGACAGATTCCTATAAACTGTAATTTTCAACATCTGTGCTGTTTCAGATGTCAAGCATACAGCATATGTATATGACACTGTTTTTTGAACGCAGAAAGTTATACATTTAACAAATAACTATATAATGTTTTATCTCAAATGGAATATATCAATAAGGATAAAATGTTGAAAACTCTCTTTCTTACAAAGAATTGCACTTATTTTAAATTTTTTAAAATTGTTTTTCTATATTGCATTATTTATATATTGTGTATCTACATATCAAGGAACTTGTGTAAAAAAATTATGCAAAAGAACAGAAGTTTATTTCGTGATAGTTTTCACAAAAACTTAGCTACGTTATTTTACTCTCTCCTTCCTACGCACCCACACGCACGCGTGCGCGCACCACCCCCACACTCACATATTCATCCACCCACCCACCCACC
>QVNV01008024.1:0-17534 GCA_014825455.1 Pseudomyrmex pallidus
TTGCCTCTTTGTAACAACAGCAATATTAGCCTTTGTAAATGTGGAGGAAATATATACCATGGAACTTTATACCTAAACATAATGTCATTTACGTTGAAAATTAGAGTGTGGTGATACAAAAACTAAATAATTATATATAAACGTGTTTAGTTTCTCTTGATAAAATCACATTTATATGTATATACGTCATGCGCGGAGATTGATATTAATATATTTTGATCTCACGTTATATTAGCGACAAAGATATGTAATAAACAGATTTCTTACGCAGTTGCAAACACGTCATTATAGTGATCTATAATCTCCTGCCCAATATGATTAGCAAAAAACATGTACAGAAAAGCCACTAATATTATTACGAAAAATAGTATAATCTCGTCAATATTGCATGTGGACGATACAGTCTGAACAATCTAGCAAAAACATTTACGCTAATGGTAAATCTTTGTACTTTTCATAAACTTTAGTTTTACTTAAATAATTTTCTCGAAACACAACTAAGGAATATACAACTTACACGAACAAAATTGAGGCTCAAAGTAGGTACTCCAACTATTATTAAGGAAAAGTACGTCTTCTCGAAAGAGGATATTACAAACGTGGAATACCTTTAAAAAAACAGAAAATGATGATGTATGAATATATTACACATGTATTATGGTCGCTTTACTACTAACGCCATAGCTTTTCGATGCATATCGACGGCTAGTATTATGCTCGTATAAATGAAGTTTTCAGAGATCAGGCCACTATCTCGATAACGATCATTGCTTACTGTTTGTTCAATGCGGAAACTGCAAAAAAAAATCATAATGATAAACGATTTTGTTTGCAAATAAGAAAAGATAAAAATAAATATAAATAATTATTTCTTTTGTATCTTAAAAGTACTCTTCTAGTAAATCTTTGTATTAAAATTTATATTTATTTTCTTACCTCGCAATTTGAAACATTGCACAGCCATAGTATAAACATACAGTAAGCATTGTTGCTGTTGCTACTAATGATACAATACCTATCCAAAGACTTCCAATTATGTGCAGTAATGTAAAGTGATAATACTGGTCTTGGACGATAAAATATTCCGTAATAATAAGATCCTTATATTTATCTTGGTAAGATACGTTTGCTGATAAATTTATAGAAAGAATCGAAAACATTTGACTGACCCCAACAATAACTGCACCACCAAGAAAAACCACTAAACATCGTGACAGACACGATTAAGAAATAATATCAAATGATTTAGTACGTTGTAGTAAAAATTTGCTGTATATATGTATGCACACAGTAATATCCGCTTCTATGTCTCACAAATTTTGATCACACGTATGTACATTGAGAACTCTATCCCTATTTCCTAACAATTTTTTATTACCTATTTTTTATTTATTACCATGTCCAGCTTTGTCTTTCTTACTTTCTATGCGTTTAAAAAAAAAAAAAAAAAAAAAAAAAAAAAAAAAATGGATGTGTCATTGACACATCTTCTTAATTATCGACATATAAGCGGTATTACTGTACATAAAATATTAAAATAGTTGTGACTTTAAACCGTTTCAAAATACAATAGTGTTCGCGCAGTTGTCATTATTTAATATTAATGTATAAATGTTTTACTTGACAGTCTAGCTGTGTGACGTCTTCCAATATCTCCGTACTTGTCTACGATCATCAATTCATGGCTTTTCAGATTTTGACACATGCATTCAAGTTCTTTCATTAAATATTTTAACTGTTATGTGGAAAAAAATGTAAGTATTCTACTTGTCTCACAAAGTAAGAAAACAGTTGATAATTTTTGATATACAAAATATGCTTTCGCGTAAATTGTCATAATATTAGATACGACAAAATACGAAACTTACATTTTCGCTGTTAACAAAAAATGAATTGTATTTTATCGTCACGGCAACAAAACCGGAGACAAAAGAAAAAATTTTAATACAAAGATTGGTTGTACATTCCATAGTCAGAAGTGGTGTAAGCTGTAATTAACTTGTCTTTGAGAAACTACGATATTTTGAAAATAATTTGCGATAATATACGCGTGAATATGTATAATATTATAAAAATTATTATTAGAACATACCTGGACTATAATACTAGTTATCAAGATAATATAACCGCAGATTAACTGAAGTTTAGAGTTCTGATAAGGCCATAAACCGACTGCTTGCAAGAGAATCCGGTTCAAACTAAAATAGCGATCCTTGACATTGATCATCCCTTTGCTAGCTTTAAGCACAGGGATAAAAATAAAAAAATGTTACTTCCTCTTACTTTGTAGTAGTACTTCATTATCTAATTTCATATTTTTCACATTCTCTACCTTTGATGTAATTTTACCATTTTTGTACTTTATAACTTTCCCTACTTCAGCCTAAATGCCGTATAAAGTCCCGTAATAGTATAGCAATAACCCCATGAGATTGGAACATTTGCAATTTAACACTTTGGAGTGGTAAGACGCATTATCCTCTTAAGTAATCGATAAAACAACGACAGACGCATTTAACAGGTGTGTTTTCTCATACATAAAATAATGTTCATTTAACACGTTGCGATGTAAGAGTAACGCACGCGCACTTCATTATTTTTCCAGAAGGGTAAAACACATGATTCAGTTCACCATATGCACTCGTGAGTCGCGTTCTATCTTGTGATGTATGCACACTAATTTTTCATTGTACTACATGTCATTTGAAACTTTTTTATTTTTAAGTTAATTTTACATTACAATAATGTTTGGGAATGACGAATTACACTTTTGGAATCAATTTTATATTATTTATAGAATATTAAACTTCTACTTTACAATTGCAATATACACAATCATTTACTTCATACATTAACATGTATTACTGACTATCGCACGGAACACAAAACAGTAAAATAAGATAACGATGCGTTCAACAACTGAAACATACATTTCTTTTTTCTTCTGTTTGTTTAAAGCATCTTTAGTATAATATTATATAGTGAACATTTTTCATACCGTAGCAAAATGCTGTGTGGATGCCATAAACACTCCACCGACATTCAAACCAAATACCTTATTGCCTCTTTGTAACAACAGCAATATTAACCTTTGTAGATGCGGAGGAAATATGTACCATGGAACTTTATACCTAAACATAAATGTCATTTACGTTGAAAATTAAAGTGCGGTGATGCATACACAAAAACTAAATATTTATAAGTGTGTTTAGTTTCTCTTGATAAAATTACATTTATATATATATATGTGTGTGTGTGTGTGTGTGTGTTATATAGATAATTATTAATATATTTGATCTTTTGTTATATTAGTACCAAAGATTATATTATTGATATGTAATAAACAGATTTCTTACGCAGTTGCAAACACGTCATCACAGTGATCTGTAATTTTCTGTCCAATATCATTAGCGAAGTACATATACAGAAAAGCAACTAATATTATTACAAAAAACAGTATAATTTCGTCAACGTTGCATGTGGATGATATAGTCTGAAAAATCTAGCAAAACAGGTAAACTAACGTAAATAGACTTTGTATATTTCGCTAACTTTAGTTTTACTTCTAATCTACGGCACTTAAAATATATACATACTTGTTTAATTAGATTGAAATATGTAATAATTCATTTCAAAACGTACACAACTAAGGAATATACAACTTACACGTAAAAAATTAAGAGTCAAAGTAAGTACTCCAGATATTATTAAGAAGAAGTAGGTCTTCTCGAAAGAGGATAATAGATACGTGGAGTACCTTTAGAAACAAAAAATAATGTTGTATGAATATATTACAAGTGTATTGCGG
The DNA here is from genome assembly GCA_014825455.1 of Pseudomyrmex pallidus. Taxonomy (NCBI): domain Eukaryota; kingdom Metazoa; phylum Arthropoda; class Insecta; order Hymenoptera; family Formicidae; genus Pseudomyrmex; species Pseudomyrmex pallidus. Next base: position 3,809 of record QVNV01008024.1, read on the forward strand.
TTGCTTTATTACTAACGTCATAGCTTTTCGATGCATATCGACGGCTAGTATTATGCTCGTATAAATGAAGTTTTCAGAGATCAGGCTACTATCTCGATAATGATCATTGCTTGCTGTTTGCTCGATGCGGAAACTGTAACAAAAATGCGACTATGATGCGACAAATTGTTGTGTCTGAGACTAAGAAAACATAAAAGTAAATATAAATTATTATATCTGTTATATATTTTAAAAGCCAAAAGTATCCTTCTCTTAAATCTTTTTATTAAAATTTATATTAATTTTTTTACCTCGCAACTTTGAACATGGCACAACCATAGTATAAACATACAGTATGCATTGTTGCTGTTGCTAGCAATGCTACAATGCCTATTGTAAGAGCTCCGATTAAATGTAGCAACGTAAAGACATAATATTGGTCTTCGACGATAAAATATTCAGTAACAATAAGTTCCTTATATTTATCTTGGTAAGATATGTTTGCCGATGATTTTATGGAAAGAATTGAAAAAAGTTGACTGACCACAGCAATAACTGTACCACTAATAAAAATCACTAAATCGTGACAGAAACAATTAAGAAATAATTACAGATGCGTTGTAGTCACAAATGGCTATATATGTATATGTATGCACAATAACATACGCTTCTACGTCACAAATTTTGATTACATGTACGTCGAGAACTCTATCTCTGCTTCTTAAAAATTATCGATTACAACTTTTTAATGTCGTTGGATAGTTAGACAACGTCTAGCTTTGTCTTTCTTACTCTTGATGAACATTTTTCTGCGCTCGCAATTTGTTTTTTACAAAAACCAGTTTTACTGTTTCTGGATGTGTCATTGACATATCTTCTGAATTATCGACATATAAGCGGTATATTATTGTACATAAAATATTAAAATAGTTTTGACTTTAAACCGTTTCAAAATAATACAATAGTGTTCGCGCAGTTGTTACTATTTAGTAATGTAAAAGTGGTTTACTTGATAGTCTAGCCGTGTGACGTCTTGCAATATCTCCGTACTTGTCTACGATCATCAACTCATTGCTTTTCAGATTTTGACAAATGCATTGAAGTTCTTCTATTAAATACTTTAGCTGTTATGTGTGTAGAAACTTTAATTATTATTGCACTTGTCTCACAAAGTAAGAAAACAGTTGATAATATTTGATAAACAAATTTGCCTTCAAGTAAATTTGTATAATATCAGATACAACAAAATAATGAACTTACATTTTCGCTGTTAACATAAAACGCATTGTATTTTATCGTCACACTAATAAAAGCAAAAACAAAAGAAAACATTTTGATATAAAGGTCGGCAGTACATTCCATAGTCAGAAGTGGTGTAAGCTGTAATTAAATTGTCTTCTTTCAGAAATCACAAAATTTCAAAAATATTTTGCATAATAATATACGCGTGAATATGTATAAATATTATAACACAAAAGTATATTAGAAAAGTATATTAGAACATACTTGAACAATAATACCAGTTATCAAGATAATATAACCGCAGATTACTTGAAGTTTAGAGTTCTGATAAGGCCATAGACCGACTGCTTGCAAAAGAATCCGATTCAAACTGAAATACCGATCCTTGACATTGATCATCCCTTCGCTAGCTCCCCAGCATAAAGATAAAAATAAAAAAAAACTTTACTTCCTCTTACTTTGCAGTAGTATTTCATTATCTAATTACGTTTTTTTTCACATTTTCTACCTTTGGTGTAATTTTACCATTTTGTACTTTATAACTTTCTCTACTTCAGCCTAAATGCCGTATAAAGTCCCATAATAATATAACAATAATTCCATGAGATCGGAACACTTGCAATTTAACACTTTGGATGAGACGCATTTTTCTCTTGAGCAATCGATAAAACAACGACAGACACATTTAACAGGTGTGTTTTCTCAAACATAGAATAATGTTCATGCAACAAGTTGTGATGTAAAAGTAACGCACGCGCACATCACTTTTTCTTCAAGATGTGAGTACACACGATTCAGTTTGCTTTATATGCTCGTAAGATACGTTCTATCGTATGAGACTTGATGAAAGCTGCTACTGCATTTTTCATTGTAAGAGATGTATGTATAGCACGAAGTAGACGTATTAACACATTTCGATTTGTTTTGACTATTTAATCGTTAAAATAACATTTAAAAATGTTTAACACGTATAATTATATATAATTATGTCATTTTAAACTGCTTTGTTATTTTTAAACTAACTTTTTTCTAAGTAAAATTACTCCTGCTTGAAAAACAAACTTTTTAAGAAAACTTAGTGAAAATTCTAATTATTCTGTGATTAATATTTTGTGACAAGATTTTTACCTATGATAATAGTTTACTCAATTAATATGTACTAATATTCATATGTTATTATGTATTATTGATTATTGCACAGAGTGCATAACGGCAAAATAAGATAACGATGCATTTATCAACTGGAACAAAAGATACTTTTCTGTTGTTGTGTCTTCTTTTCTTGTTTGATGTATAATATATTTTTTGTGTAACATTGAATATTTCATACCGTAGCAAAACATTGTAGAGATGCTATAAACAATCCACCGATAGGCAGACCAAATGTCTTGTTACCTCTTTGTAACACTAACAAAATTAACTTTTGTAGATGCAGAGGGAAAATATACCACGGAATTTTATACCTATACATACATATCTATATATATTTAATAAACATATAACATAAATATTATTTATGTTAAAAAGTAAAGTGCGTTGGTGCACAAACTCAAATAATTAAACTTAAACTAAATTTCTTTTTGTAAAATAAATAAATAAAAAATTATATATATTTATATATGTATACACACATATTTATATATGTACATATATGTATGGACGTCACATCTAAAGTACAATAATTTTTATATTTTTATTTTTTGTCATTTCAGTAGTTAAAAATTGTGGATATGTAATACACAATTTCCTTACGCAGTCATAAATACGTCATTATAGTGATCTGTAATTTCTTGTCCTATAAAATTGCACCAAAACATATATATAAAAGCAATTACAGATATTACAAAATATAGTACAAGTTCGTCAATGTTGCATGTGGATGATACAATCTGAAAAATCTAGCATAATAAAAACAACTTTGGTACATATCTTCTCAATCTACAACTTTTATAACAGATATATATTAAATTAAATGTTATTACTACAGTTGTCTTATAAATATACATAAATAAGAAATGATGTTACTTACACGAAAAATACTGAGACTCAAAGTGAGTACTCCAAACAGTATTAAAAAAAAGAACGTCATTTCAAAAGAGGATATTAAATATGTAGAAAACCTTCAAACAAAATTATATAAGTTTTTAAACTAAAAAAGTAAGTCCGGTTATAAGAGCCGTTTGCAGGATGTTATGCGGTAATATGCGTATACATATACGTATTCACGTGTAAATTTTTACTTAGTTTAGAAACTTCAGAGCCCAAAGATTTATTCTTTGTTCTTCACTAATTATATAAAAAAAATTGTAATATATATGTATTGTGTGCGTTACTACTAACATCATAGCTTTTCGATGAATATCGACGGCTAATATTATATTCGTATAAATCAGATTGTTGTATATCATGCTAATATTTTGATATTTATCAACGTTTATTGTATGCTCGATGCGGAAGCTGTAAAGAAATCATAATGTGTAGCAATATTTTGAGAATAAATAAATATATTAATAAATATAAATAATTTTAAACGTACACATTTTACTTAGATAGCAAAATTGGAACACTTAATGCTTTATATTTACACAATATTAACACACGTTTTGAAACATGAAATATATACACACACACCAATTTAAAATATGAGTGACTTTTGTAAAAACTAAAAACAATTATTTATTAACTCTGTTTATTGAAGTTCATATTACTTTTCTTACCTAGCAATTTTAAACATCCCACAAGCGTGGTAGAAATATGCAAGAAGCGTTGTTGCTGTTGCTACTAAAGCTACCGTTCCTATGGAAAGAGCTCCGATTATGTGCAATAACGTAAAGTAGTAATATTGGTCTTGGACGATAAAATATTCAGTAATAATAAGTTCCTTATATTTATCTTGATAAGATATGTTTGCCGATGAATTTATGGAAATAATCGAAAATACTTGACTGATCCCAAGAATAACTACACCACCAACAAACAACACTAAACAGTTGTGACAGACATAATTAAGATTTTATATCAACATAGCGTTAAAGAAACTTTGCATATAGTGCAGATGGCTGTATGCATAAAATAAGTATTGCGATATTTTGAATTTTAATCTAATTCAAAATATAACATATGCGCAGTTGTAACTATTTAGTTTATAATGTAGAAAGAAATGTTTTACCTGACAGTCTAATCGTGCAACGTCTTCCAATATCTCCGTACTTGTCTACGATCATCAATTCATTGCTTTGCAGATTTTGACAAATACATTGAATCTCTCCCATTAAATATTTTAACTGTCATATAAACCAAAGAAATCAAATTTAAGTATTGCACTTGTTTTACAAAGTACGGAAACAGTTGATAATATTTGATAAATCTATTTTATCGTCAGACAAATAGAAGCGGAAGCGACAGAAAAAATTTTGGTACAAAGAGCGACATTAGTTTTCATAGTCAGAAATGGTGTAAGCTGTAAGTAAGTTTTTTTTTTTTAAAGTAATGAAATGTTCTGTTAAGTGTTAATAACTCCCGATAAAAAAGTACACATACATAAAATTATTTCTAGGACATACTTGGACTATAATACTAGTTATCAAGAGTATATAGATAAAGTGTAACCAAAGTCGATCAAGTTTGGAGTGTTGATAAGGCCATAAACCGACTGCTTGCAAGAGAAGTCGATTTAAACTGAAATACCGATCTTTAACATCTCACTTTACAATTGCATTTTTTATTATCTTAAATATTTTTAATATTTTCTATCTCTTAAGCAATTTTATCATTTTGCATTTTACTTCTTAAACTTTCTCTAATTCAACTTAAATGCTGCATTTAGTCCCGTGATAGTATAGCAATAATCCCATGAGATCGGAACACTTGCAATTTAGCACTTTAAATGAGACGCATTTTTCTCTTGAGCAATCGATAAAACAACGAAAGGCATATTTAACAGGTGTTTTTTCTCATACATACAATAATGTTCATGCAACAAGTTGTGATGTGAAAGTAGCGCACGCGCACTTCACTAGTGTTTCAAGTTGTCATTACACATGATTCAGTTTGCTTTATATGCTCGTAAGATACGTTCTATCTTATGATGGATGCACACTACTTCATATTTCATTGTAAGAGATGTAGGTACATATGTATGTATAGCACGAAGTAGTAACAAATTTTGATTTTATATTTGTCTATTAAATTCGTTAGTAAATCTTTTAATGAAACTTGATTGTCTAATATGATGATTTGATGATTAATATGTATAATTACATGTCGTAAATAGAAAAATAAAAGCACGTCAAAGAGAGTTAGTTTTTTTTATTTGCAGTAAACGTAACCAGTATTTCATATCTATTATTGACACGTATTATTGACTATTGCGTCGAATACATCACAGTAAAGTAAGATACCGATGCGTTTAACAACTGCAACATAAAATATCTGTTTCTTTCTTGTTTTTTTTTTTTTTGTTTTTGATTTGTTTTTAGAAGAAAAAGAAGATTGTAACATTTAGTATAACATATTGAATATTTTATACCGAGGCAAAACATTGCAGGGACGCCATAAATAATCCACCGACTTTCAGACCAAATGGTTTGTTACCTCTTTGTAAAAGTAACACTATTAGCTTTTGAAGATGCAGAGGAAATATATACCACGGAATTGTATATCTGTATATAATGTTATTTATGTTGAGAATTAGAGTATGGTAGACACACAAAAAAATAATTATAAATTTATTTAGTGTTTTTTATACAATTATATCGACATATAAGAATTTCTATGTATTTTGTGAATTGTTTTTATAACAGTACTGAGAAGTTGTAGATATATAAAAAACATTTGTCTTACACAGTCATAAATACGTCATTATAATGATCTGTAACTTCTTGCCCTATAAAATTAGACCAAAACATATATACAAAAGCGATTATTGTTATCACAAGATATAATACAAGTTCGTCGATGTTGCACGTAGAGAATGCAACCTGAAAAATCTAACAAATTAATTACACTATTGATAGCACACTTCAGATATCTTAGGATTGGTTTACAATCTATAATGCGACACTTTATATATATAATATTTTTGAATCAAAATTACATTACATATAGTTGTTTTGTAAGTATACATAATTCAGAAATAGTTATACTCACACGAAAAATATTAAAGCTCAATGTAAACACTCCAAATATTATTAAGAAAAAGTAAGTTTTTTCGAAGGAGGATATTAAATATGTAGAATATCTTTAAAAACAGGAAATGATATTAAATATTATTATATATTACGCATATGTATTGCATTTGCGTTAATACCAACATCATAGCTTTTCGATGAATATCGACGGCTAATATTATGCTCGTATAAATCTTATTTTCGGAAATTAGGCTAATACCTTGATATTTATCAATGTTTATACTGTGTTTAATGCGGAAGCTGTAAACAAATCATTTTTTAGAGTTATGTGCTAATTATATTTTTATTAAAATTTATAAGTAGTCATTTTCTTACCTAGCAACTTTGAACATCCCACAAGCATGGTAAAAGAATACAATAAGCGTTGCAATTGTTACAATCAAAGAAAAAGCTCCTATTCCCATAGCTATGGTTGTATGCATTAATATAAAGTAGAAATATTTTTCTTGGTCGATAAAATATTCAGTAACAATAAATCCCTTATATGTATCTATGTAAGACTTGTTTATTGATGAATTCATGTGAAAAGTAATTGGCAATACTGGACTGACCAAAACAATTACCGCACCACTAACAAAAAATACTAAACGTAACAGACAATTAAGATTTAATATCAAAATTGCATAATAGAAAAGTTGCGTGTATTACAGAATGGTTGCATGTAAACACAGTAATATCCGTTTGTATGTTATTATTGGTTTAGATACATTTATATGTCAAGAATTATCATACATTTTAAAAAATTATCGGGCACATTTATTTTTATATCAAGCATATTTAATTTTGTCTTTTATACTTTTGATGCCGGTTTCTTCTATGCGGAAGTCTGTTTCTTACAAAAAAAGAAACAATTTTGCTAGATGTGTCAAACAATCTTTTTTGAAAGTAATTCTTTTGAAAATATTGACATACAAGCGGTTTATTTTTTTTGTATAGAATATTGAGATATTTTTGACGTTAAACCGATTCAGAATAGCAGATCGCTGTTGTCACTTATTTTGTTTAGTAATGTAAGGGTATTTTACTTGTAAGTCTAGCTGTTTGACGCCTTCCAATATCTCCGTACTTGTCCACGATGGTCAATTCATTGCTTTCCAAATTTTGACAAATATATTGAAATTTTTCCATTAAATACTTTAGCTGTTTAAATGTATAGAAACAAAATTTGCACTTGTCTCACAAAAAAACATTTAACAATATTTCACATGTAAATTTATAAAATGTGCTTTCGTGTAAATCTTTATAAAGGTGAATGCAACAAATAATAAGAACTTACATTTTTGCTGTTAAGATAAAACGAATTGTATTTTATCGTCACGCAAATAGAAGCGGAGACGACAGAAAAAATTTTGATATAAAGATCTATAGTACGTTCCATAGTCAGAAGTGGTGTAAGCTGTAATATTAATTTTTCTTTGAAAAGTAATGAAATGTTCTGTTAGTTATTGATAACTACCGATATAAAACCCAATAAACATACGTAAAAATATTATTAGAACATACCTGAAATATAATATTAGTTATTAAGATAACGTAGATGCATCGTAACTGAAGTTGATTACGTGTGGAGTTCTGATAAGGCCATAAACCAACTGCTTGCAAGAGAAGTCGATTCAAACTGAAATACCGATCTTTAACATCGATCATCCCTTCGCTTGCTTCCAACACATATAACAGACATAAAATAAGAAAATTTTACTTCATTGTTCTTCTTATTTTACAGAATATTATTTACTATTTGATTAACTATTTTTCACATTTTCTATCTTTAAAGTAATTTTGCACTTTACTCTTTAAACTTCCTCTAATTTAGCCTGAATACCGCATAAAGTCCGATAACACAGCAATAACCCCATGAGGTCGAAACAGTTGCAATTTAACACTTCGGATGGGACGCATTCTCTTGTTAAGTAATCAATAAAACAACGAAAGAAATTTAACAGGTGTTTTTTCTCATACATAGAATAATGTTCATGCAACAAGTTGTGATGTACAAGTGTAACGCAGGCGCACTTTAGTTTTTTTCCATGGTGTGACTGCACATGATTCAGTTCACTGTTTGTGTTCATGAGATGCGTTCTCTCTTCTGATAGAGATTCGATGCAAATTACTTGATTTATTATTGTAAGAAATACATATATATAGATACAGAACAAGGTAATTTTTTTGTAATTAGATGTACGAACACTTAAAATCTTATTACAAAGAATTAGTTTAAGATTTTTATTTCTAATTACTATTAATTTTGAATTACTTTAATTACTATTAATTACTCGTTTGTTAAAAAGAATTAGTTAAATCAGATTTTTACAACATTTCTTCTTAAAAGTAGTTTTTTTTTTTAGTGAATAATGTATTTTTTTTTACAAATGCAACAAACCTAACATTATTTCATACGTCGACGTGTACTATCACATAGAGTATAATACCGTAAAATAAGATACCGATGCGTTTAACAACTAAAACATAAAATATCTATATAGTTCTTGTTTTTTTCTTTTTTTGAAGAATATAACATTTAGTATAACATATTTCATACCGTAGCGAAACATTGTACAGATGCTATAAACAATCCACCGACATTCAGACCAAATGTCTTGTTACCTCTTTGTAATAGTAAAAGTATTAACTTCTGAAGATGCGGAGGAAATATATACCACGGAATTTTATACCTATATACGTTATTTATGTTGAGAATTAGAGTGCGGTGATGTAAACACACAACAACATAATTATAAATATATTTAGTTTTTCTTTATAAAACCATATAGACATAGGTCACATATATAAGTTATAAGAAGTTCTATATTGTGAATTTTTATCCTTGCATTAGTAAAAAATTGTGTATAGATATACTAAACATTTTTCTTACGCAGTCATATATACGTCATTACAGTGATCTGTAACTTCTTGCCCTATAAAATTAGCAAAAAACATATAAACAAAAGCGATTAATGTTATTACAACATATAACAAAAGTTCGTCGATGTTGCACGTAGAAAATACAATCTGAAAAATCTAAAAAATTTATTACAACATTGATAGCACACTTTGTATATCTTAGTTTTCGTATATAATCTACAATGTAATATAAATTCATGTCTTTATTAAGAGAAATCTTATTAATATGTAAAGGTTTCTTGTAAATAAGAAATGATACTCACACGAAAGATACTCAAAGTCAAGGTAAGTACACCAAGTATTATTAAGAAAAAGTAAGTCTTCTCGAAAGAAGATATTATATATGTACCGTACCTTAAAAAAAAAAGAAATAATGTTAAAAATACTTCACATGCATTGCATTTGTTTTAATAAATACCAACATCATAGCTTTTCGATGAATATCGACAGCTAATATTATACTTGTATAAATTGTGGCTTCGGAAATTAGATTAATATCTCGATAGTGATTATTGTTCACTGTTTGCTCGATGCGGAAACTGTAAATTATTGTTATTAATAAGTAAATTCAAGTGTACATAATAGATGTTACACCACAGAAAAGACAAAAGACATCTTAAAGAAAAATGTTTAAGAGGTAACAAGACATTTTTATGTCGTCTTTTAGAGACAGGTAATGTCTAGTTACGAGAGAAACACACACATATTTATTTATAATATAATATACTTTTATTGTAGAATTTAAAAGTAACTTTTTATTAAATTTTGTTATTACAATTTATAGCAATTGTCTTACCTAGCAATTCTGAACATTCCACAAGTTTGATAAAAATATGCAATAAGCGTTGCATTTGTTGTAATCAAAGAAAAAGTTCCTATTCCCAAAGCTACAGCTGTATGCATTAATACAAAGTAGAAATATTTTTCTCGGTCGATAAAATATTCAGTAGGAATAAGTTCCTTATATTTATCTTCATAAGACTTGTTTATTGACGAATTCATGTAAAGAGTAGTTGACAATACTGGACTGATCAAAACGATAACTGTAGTACTAACAAAAAATACTAACAATAAACGTCGTAAAAGATAATTAAAATCTAATATCAGAATAATAGAAACGTGTATTAAAAAGTAACTGCATATGAACACAATAATATCCGTTTGTTTGTCACTGATTTGGATCATTTGTATGTCAAGAATTCTATGTCTACTTCTTAAGAAATTGTCGAACACATTTCTTTTTTGTGATATCAATCAAATCATGTCCAGTTTTGTTTTTCTTATTTTTAATATGCCGTTTTGTTCTGCGATGAAAAGTATGTTTCTTATAAAAAAAAAATGTTTTTGAATGTGTCAGTGAACTCTTCACAACTATCGACATACAACTGGTATATTATTGTGTAGAGAAGTATTGAGATGTTTTCGATTTTACACCAATTCAGACAATAGTGTTTGCGCAGTTGCAACTGTTTCGTTTAGTACTGTAAGAGTGTTTTACTTGTAAATCTAGCCGTGTGATATCTTCCAATATGTCCGTACTTGTTTGCGATCGTCAATTCATTGCTTTTCAGATTTTGACAAACGCATTGAAGTTCTTCCATAAAATATTTTAGCTGTTATACATGTAGAAACAAACTTTGCATTTATCTCACAAAGTTAGAAAACAATTATTTGATAAATTTATAAAATATGCTTTTGCGCACATCTTTATAATAGTGGATACAACAAATACTGAACTTACATGTTTGCTGTTAATATAAAACGAATTGTATTTTATCATCACACCAATAGAAGGGAAAACGATAGAAAAAATTTTGACATACTGATCAGAAGTATATTTCATAGTAAGAAGTGGCGTAAGCTACAAGTAATTTTTCTTTGAGAAGTAACAACATTAAAAGAGAAATTATAATACAAAACGCGTGAATATATATAACATTGCAACACAAAAATAATAATAAGATTTACCTGGAATGTAATACTAGTTATCAAGATAATGTTAATGATGCAGAACTGAAGTCGATCAAGTTTGGAGTTTTGATAAGGCCATAAACCGACTGTTTGCAAAAGAATCCGATTTACCCTAAAATACCGATCCTTGACATCGATCATCTCTTCGCTAGCTTGCAACACATATGGCAGAGGTAAAAATACGAAAAGTTCCTTTTTCTTTTCACTTTACAGTTTATTTTTCACTGTATGATTGAATATTTTTCATATTTTTTACCTATTAAGTAATTTTGCCAATTTGCACTTTATTCCTTAAATTTTCTCTACTTCAGTCTAAATGCCGCATATAGTCCCGTAATAGTAAAGCAATAACCTCACGAGATCGGAACACTTGCAATTTAACACTTTGAATGAGACGCATTCTTCTCTTAAGCAATCGATAAAACACATTTAACGGAACGAAAGACACATTTAACAGATGTTTTTTCTCATACATAGAATAATGTTCATGCAACAAGTTATGATGTGAAAATAGCGCACGCGCACTTTATTATTTTTCTAAAAAGATGGAACACATGATTCAGTTTGCTTTATGTGCTTGTAAGACACGTTTCTATCTCTTACGAGATTCGATGCAAGCTGTTACTGTATTTTTTATTGTAAGAGATGTACATACGTATGTATAGCACGAAGTAGACGTATTAACACATTTCGATTTGTTTTGGTTATTTAATCGTCAAAATAACATTTAAAACTGTTTAACGCGTATAATTATATATAATTATATGTCATTTTAAACTGCTTTGTTATTTTTAAACTAACTTTTTTCTAAGTAAAATTACTTCTGCTTGAAAAACAAACTTTTCAAGAAAACTTAGTGACAATTCTAATTATTCTGTGATTAATATTTTGTGACAAGTTTTTTAACTATGATAATAGTTTACTCAATTAATATGTACTAATATGTACTAATACTCATACGTTATTATGTATTATTGATTATTGCACAGAGTGCATAACGGTAAAATAAGATAACGATGCATTTACCAACTGGAACAAAAGATACTTTTCTGTTGTTCTGTCTTTTTTTCTTGTTTGATGTATAATACATTTTTTGTGTAACATTGAATATTTCATACCGTAGCAAAACATTGTAGAGATGCTATAAACAATCCACCGACAGGCAGACCAAATGTCTTGTTACCTCTTTGTAACAATAATATTATTAACTTTTGTAGATGCAAAGGGAAAATATACCACGGAATTTTATATCTGTATATAATATCATTTATGTTGAGAATTAGAATGTGACGATGTTGTAAACACACAACAAAATAAATATAATTGTATTTAGTAATGTTTTTTAATTTTGTTTTTTTATAGAAATTTTTTATGTACTAATATATGCACGTCACATGTGAATTACAAGAATTTTTTACATATTTCGAATTTGTTTCGTTACAATATAGTGAAAAATTGTAGATAAAATAAACATTATTCTTACACAGACACAAATACCTCATTAAAATGATCTGTAATTTCTTGCCCAATAAAATTAGCCCAAAACATAGATGCAAAAGCGATGATTGTTATTACAAAATATAATATAAAATCGTCAATGTTGCACGTGGATGATGCAAGCTGAGAAATCTAGCACAATAGTTATAATTTTGATAACACGCTTTATATAGGTTCTTAGTTCACAATTTACCCGCGATTACTCTTTAAAACAGATTACTATCATAAACTTTATAACTTCATAGTTTTTCTTATAAATATACATAAATAAAAAATATTACTTACACGAAAAATATTGAGACTCAAAGTTAGTACTCCAAACAGTATTAAGAAAAAGAACGTCTTTTCAAAAGAGGATATTAAATATGTAGAAAACCTTCAAACAAAATTATATAAAATATATAATTTAATATATAATTTTGTTTGAAGGTTTTCTACATATTTATACTGTGTATTATGTGTGTTAATACCAACATCATAGCTTTTCGATGAATATCGACGGCTAATATGATATTCAAATAACTCGGATTTTTTTTGTATATCAAGCTAACAGTTTGATATTTATCAGCGTTCATTATATGCTCGATGCGGAAGCTGTGAAGAAATTATAATGTGAGAACTAACTTTTTAAGAATAAGTAAATATACCATTAATAAATATGAGTAATTTAAATGTCTATTCGATATTTTACCGAGATACCAAAATTGAAATACTTAGCGAGTGATTTTACATTTATACATAATTAACTCAAGGTTAAAAACAATATTAAAGTATGCATCTGTTTGTAATATAAATGACTTCTTTCTTGTAAAAATAAAAAATGTTTGTTTAGTAATAATTTTTCTATTACAGTTTATGTTAATTTTCTTACCTAGCAATTTTGAACATTCCACAAGCGTGGTATAAATATGCAATAAGCATTGTTCCTGTTGCTATGAAAGCTACCG
>QVNV01008157.1:0-35037 GCA_014825455.1 Pseudomyrmex pallidus
TCGACGTCGGAAGCGTCAAAGCGAGACTTTCCTGCTGTACATACGAATATTGTGGTGCCGACGGCCGACGGATATATGGTGATACACACGGGGTGTGTAGAATGCAGATATAATTTTATCTCATTATCTCGATAAAAAAAAATTACTAGTGCTACTAGATTGAAGAAACATCGTTATTATATGTTCCTTTGCGTAAAATTTAATGATGTTTAAACGCGTCTACACATATATGTGGAAGTTACACATAGTTACTCGCGCACGGATACACACCTGTATGTACGTCAGGTCTGCAGGTAACACCGATGGGGGGGGGGGCCGTATACAACAGGGAGCGCGGGGGAGAGGACGAAAGGGTGGTGGCACTTGACACGTCACCGTAACGAAGTAGTGACGCGCATGCCACGGTACTTAATTAATTCTGATTAACCCGTAATCAACGTAGTCGTTCCGCGGCACTGGAAACCCCCCTGTTCAATTTGTGCCGCCGGCTATTAATTCTCGGCCTCTACCCCTTCGCGCGAGTGTCACGTCCGCGATATTTCGGATGCCAACGGTGAGCGGAACGTAAGGGAGAGCGCAATGGATAGATTCTCTCGAGGAAGGGTGAAACCTCCGTTAAATGGTATCGATTGATAGAAAATTCTGTTGGCGTTTTTTTTTTAGTTTTCGATTGAGTTTTATAGTTGTGTCACCTCTGTAGTTGATTACAGAGGCAATAGCAATAACACTAAAGTAAATTTATAGATATAGTATAAATAAACATGATTAAAAGACATTGAGAGATATTTATTTGTATTTAAAACGTCTGCTTTTTTTTTAATTTAAATATTTATTGCATGTGTAAGAATATATAATTTTAATTTAATTATTTTCATATTTTAATTTATATTTATAATTTAATAAAATATTTACTAAAATTTAGTTTAAAAAATCTGAATTTTGTAGTTAAAAAAAATATAATATTCAATTAAAAAACACTATAATATTCAATTAATTGATAATAATATACATTCTCATATATTTATAAACATTAAAAAATATATAGATATAAAATAATGTACTTCATGTAATATGCATAATTATTTAAAAATAAATATTTTTGCTTAAATAAAATAAACAATTCTTTATCAAAAGAGAAAGAAGTTTCAAAACAATATATTGATTTGATTTAAAACAATTTTTCTCTCAGCGTAGTGTAGTATATTTTTTATTTAACTTATTTCGGTTAATATTCTGCATTTAACATTGAAGATAGAATAGTGGACCTAAAGCAAATTTAATATCGCTCTATGTTCAATGATCAATTAATGGAATTAGTTCACTATCGTATTGTATTATCATAACACATATGTTGTGTATGTGTGTGGGAATGCGTTGTCTCTGTGTGTGGGACATGGAACGCAATAATGTTCCATCGAAGTCTCTAAGCGTGTATGCCTCTGGCGCGGTAATTCGAGTGCTTAGCGGATGGAATTATTCGTTTCGAGGTCAAGTATGAGAAGGGTTCGCCAAAGGGCGCTTTGCGCATATTAATATCGCGTTCCCGATTGAACTTGGGCCGTTCGATACTCCGAAAGGCCCCGGAGGTTGGTAAACTGCGGAGCGAATAGGGCGCCGGAGCGCTTATAGCTGCGTTTTTGCGGACCGGCAGAAAACCTTTTCTGTTAACGTCGTCGTATAAAAGCCCTCGTATATTCATGAGTTCTTATAAACTCTTTTTTTGCCGAGTGCAGCCTTCGCAGAGCGTTGTAATTAAATCTCGAGCGGTATGCACTCACCAAGTGACGTCCCGATTTAGCATTGCTCTTTATTTACCCTCTCGTAAATCTGTGCACGGTCAAGATAACGCGTGTCACTTAACATTTGTCTCTCAGTTAAATTGCTTCTGCTTTAGTATACAATTTAAGTAGAACTCTGACTTTCCCGCTAATCAGAAGATTTGTTTGTTTATTTGTTTGGTTTTTTTTTTAATCCGATAGGATTTTGAAAATAGGCTTTTATTGGCATCAAAGAGAATACGTACAAATTTGTACGTATATTCGCTATTCGTGAATATTTTCTTTTTGTTTTTATATGATATAATGATTTCATTTTCTCCATCCTATATTGCGAGAGAGACGCATAATTGAATATAAATCCAGGCTGAAAAGTGCGAATTACGGGGTAGCGCCGGCCGAATATTAACGCACGATGGTGTAAATTATGATAAGCGATTTTACATAAATACACACCTAACGAACCAATCGGGCGACGATTGTGCGAACGCGATTATATTCGCGATTGGCACACTCGTAATAAAAGCTCGGACGTACGCTCAGCTCGCTCTCAAAACGCGCGTCCGACTCTTCGAGATTAAACGCCGAAAGTTCATCGCGGATCTGCATCACGGGTAATAAAAAGTATTTTTTACCCGAATGGAAATTCGCGGATTCACCCGCGCAGTCAACTCCATCGAAAACAGCTTCAATATCGGGTCGATTTCAACCGGAAGTAGACGATTGACGCGTCGTGACAACAGAAAGAGTTTATTCCATACTTTTTTTTTATTACGCGATCTTTTAACCAAAAATGTTTCAGCCAAAAATTGAAATTGCAAAATTGCCTCACTCTAACAGTATAATTAACTTTGCAGTAGATTAGTTTTCAGTTGTAGATACACAAAATCAATTAATGTAAATAATGAACGATCTTTACTTCATTGTGACGCAAGTTACTTATTTTGATCTTGGTTGTTTCTAAATTCGTTATTTTTCGCGAAACGATAAAAATTTACATAGTAACCGAATTAAAGATATCCGCTGTTGCCGATAAAATAAAACGTGGAAAATTGGACGATGTCAGAGTCGCCGTGTTCGTGTTCGACTGACTGCGGGCTGCGAGAATTTAAAAAAAGCGATGGACGTCGAGGGAAAACCGAGAGAGAAAGAGAAAGAGGAGGGAAAAAGGGGGATGACCGTATAGCGCGTTGGAAAACGTACCGCTTCCGGTTATGCGTGCCGGGACAACGACGGGGACTCCCGTGGGATAGCCGCGTTACATCCGATCTGACTCTCCGCGGTTGTTACTGAAATTAGTTCGGCTCGTACGGCTCGACATAAATTGCAGGTAGCTCGCATGGACGCGCTTATTGGTTCGCGAGAGAAGCGCATACAGCGATACATACGGAAGTACGTTCGTTCTTTTTTTCACGTCGCGAATACAATTCTCTCTCTCTTGCTTCTTTTACGAATTCGGAAGTTCGAACGAACACGTAAAACACACAAATCTCGCACACATAGATCACTTCGTTATTACAATTTATATATTATGCATATCTGCTTTCCTAAAATATTCTATGTATATTCAATTTACCGAGTCTCTTCTATTTTCTCTCACATATTTTCTGTTTTCGGTTTCAACACTTTTTCGTACGTACATTCTATATTTTTTGAAAAAATTATGAACGAGAAAAATAACTTCCGCTCATTTTATTTTTTTGTCGTTCTCTCTCTCTCTCTCTCTCTCCTTCATTTTATCCTTTTTTTTCCTTCTGTAAGTTGCTTGTAGTTGTTCTCCGCTGGGATCCACGTTCTGTTTTTGTCACAGTCACCTTTGCTTTCTCCGGGGGAATCTCGTCGGCTGAGCGATAAAAGTTCACCTCGCTCATATCCCGCTCGTGGGAATTCCGCGGTCCTATCGATACGCACCAGCGAGATTACATCACGGTCAAATGGCGTAATGTGCACTGACGTGTCACACATAGAGATTGAGATATTGAGAGAGAGAGAGGGGGAGCACAGTGCAAGATATCATCGTTACACCATTTCATATTTCGTAATTTTTTATCTTTTGCAAATCTCAAGCAGCATAACTGTCTGCTGAAGAGAAATGAAATTTAATAGACAATTTACATCTTAAAAATATAGGGCAAAAATTCTATTATGATATAAGCTTTTAAAAATATAATTTTAATCCACAATTTAATTTTAATTTTTTTTTTAACACTTCTTGAATTGTTCGCAACCTTTACATTCTTTTTGTATTCATGTAGAGTTAATGTTTTATTGACGATGTCTCATCGATGTTAACACAACGAACAAAGTGTCAGCGAATTTATCTTCCCTAAATAAAGAGAATGGTGGGATAAATCGACCGAGGGGACAAAAATGGGACGATTTCGCGGAGGTGGAACGGTGCGCGCACAATAGCCGTGGCGATCGCGATCGCCATTGTGCCGTTTCCTCATTATTGTCGTCGGACACCAGACGCTTGTACCGGAAAAATGGCCCGCACATTTTTGAAGCTACTCCTGCCCGCCATCTTCCATCCCTCTCGCAACCGTGCATCGATCGTCGCCCTCGGAAAGTTTCCGCTCTTTTCCCGCCATCCATACCTCCTCCTTCTCCTCTCCCGTCTGCCTCTTCTCCTTTTTGCCCGTGCTCGCTTTCTCCCGTAGACAAATTTTAAAGTCGATTGAATTTCCGGTTGACCAAACCGCGAAGCTACCACCAAACAACCCCGTGGTTGGTTTTTCAACGTTCTGTAGAGTCGATGCGAAACTACTCTCGTGTAGTCGTTGCATGTTTTATCCATAAAAATGTCAAGTACAGTTCTAATAAATGCCTGGCAGTATTTAGCATTTATATAGCATTTTATTTTCCTAGAAGAAAGCTCGCACGAGATAAAAATATGCACAACACACTGTTTTGTTTCGGATTTATTTATAACGTATTTAATTCTTTATGCAAATTTATTCCAATTTTATCTCCCGCTAAAAAAAAGTATATACATACGATTGACAGTAGACACGATAGAATTCGGACATTTGTTCATTAAAAACGGTATGTCGTTGCAAATTTCCGCATCGTTGCGCGATATATAATCTCTCATAGAAAAACGATATTAATTACAAAATTCCGCAGCAGCTGCGGCGCGCGATATTCTTTGAACGCGATTATATCTCGCGACGAAAAAAAAAAAATTCGGCGTCGTCAAACTCACCCTCTCTGTTGAGCGTTGAGTCGTACCCACTCTTTGCCAATCAAAAATCGATACGTCAAATAGAAATGTTCGCGCGTGCTGGGCGCACTTGTAGCATATTAATTAAAACGTCGGCGATTAGTCCGACCAGGGGAACGGGAACAAAAATGGCGATTTGGCTTGCCATGCGCCGGGGGGATGCGTGCATGAATTACGCCATTCTGTCGTACATCAATTCGCATGACTCCGCGAAATTCGAAGTTAAATGGCGGAAACGCAGTAGGGGTTTTGATTACATTACAATTATTTCGAAATACACGTCACGGCTGGAGATGAAAGAGACACAACGGACGAGCTTAATTTTTGTTATTGTTTTTCACGATATTACATATAAAACAATTTATTTGAAACAAAAATTAATTTACTAAAATAAATAAATATAATCCTTATCTGTTTAAATTGCCAGATAGAGTTTCAAACTCAATACATCAATATTAAAAATTCACAAGTTCAAATAATTGAAAGAACAATTAAATGAAAAAAAGGTATAATAGCGTCAATCGATTACTCGCTGCAACGAGCAAGGTCGGTGCAAAATTATTCGAAAAAATTGGTTTGTACGCGTATATAAGCTCGCTTATTCACTTAGGAGGGAAAAAAAAAAGGTTATTAGTCGGAGCGCGAAGAGGCCCTTATTTTCATTAATACCATTTTCGACGGTTCGCATAACGATGAGTGACCGCACTCCGGAACTTTTACGTGGTCGGGTGTGTGTGCGCGCGCGAGAGCCATAGCCCCGGGAGCGTAATCGCGCCCGCGGTTATTATCGCGACCCCGCGCGAAAATTACGCCGTCCCGACGTTCGCGTGATTCGACGGTTAAGGTAAAACGTTAAGTAGATTAAACTTTTATGTGTGGCGGCTCGGGCCTTTCCGCGCATTTTTACAGCCGCTAAATATCCCGGATTTTTCTACTTTCCCCTGTAGTTCTTCGCTTTTTTATTCGCTGCGATCGTGAAATAACGCTCTCGATCGGACGCAAGATTTTTAGCTCGTGGGCGACTGGTCAAACTTTTGCGTCAAAAGCAAGTGATTGTTATTTGCCGTCATCGTGCCTGATCGTGCCTGATTGAGGCATGGAGAGAACCCTTGCTATAGATCCGTTTCCGAGAATTTTCCGCTCCTACAACGGATCTATAGCGAGAATCTACTGTATATAGTTCATTTATAAATTACTCGCACTTTGAGTATAGAGACATGTAACAATGTGTGTAATAAATTTAAAAAATGTAAACGTAGAGAGAAACGTAGCTATTAAAGTAAATTAATAGAAATTTGTTATCTATTATTATATAATAGATAACTTGTTAAGGGAAACGAAGTATGTGTATTTACTGCGAACGGGATGTGCGGGATGTTTACGTAGCAGCAGAAAAAGGAGGCCTCCAACACTATTCCGGGATGACTATAAATCCTACCCTCCGCTCATCGGCTTCCTCGGCGCGAAGCGTTTCCTTTCTGTCTCTCTCTCTCCCAATGGAAAGTTCGTTGCCTACGTTCACGCGGGCGAAACTTCCGGCCCGGAAGCGACTATAGCCGTCGCGGTACGATTAATAGTCAGTTCGAGAACCAACCCCGCCGACCAGAGCCGCCCCGGCTACTGGCGGCAGCGGCGGATAAGGGGGGAACGCTTCGTTGGTGACACGGTGGCTGCGCTCTGCAACCCGGGGTAGACTGCGGGGATGGAGGCTGACTGGAACCGTGCTGCCATAACACTGCCGCTAATTAAACGATTAATCATGCAACGAATGACACGTATATAACCGGTTCCGCGGGAAATCGCTCCCGCTAGACCCTCCGCCGTCGACGTAGCCGACCAAGGTTATGCTCGCTATTCCCGCCCGACGTGCAACATCTGCATATTCCGCATGTGAGCGCGGTGTGATATTAACTCCTTGCACACTCGAAATGATTTTTATTGCATCGCCGCAGAACGGGTGCTTCGCGCCCGTAAATACGCGAACATTTGAGGACGTTCATTGCGTAGTAGACTCGTGTCAGACAGGCATCATTTATCTTAATATCTTATATAATATATATAGTATGATGTGAGAGAGAGAGATGAGAAAAAGTAAAAAGTACAGTTCAATACAGTAAAAGAGATTACCAAGACCAAGAAAAGTGGTGTACTTTAAAATTTAATCAAGCAATACGCATTACGACCACACTCTCTCCATTCTCGAAAGAAAGTGGGGCAATTCAAAGAGCATTGAGACATTTTCGCTGCACAACGTCATTCTACTCTCAGTTCGATTTCTATCTGCGGCAGTGCGATAAGTCTAGAACACCCTATGGACAACTTCTCTTCTTCGTGAGGAAGAAGAGGGAAGAAAAAAAAGCGAACTATGCGAGGGGAAGAGTCGGAGGCGATGGGTACTAACTGATAGAGAAGATCGGTCTATATACGAATAGCGCTTCGCAATCGAATCGCGTCCCATGCGGGTGGGATATGGGGGGGTCGATAGAGGGAGAGAGAGAGAGAAAAGTAAGAGAGGAGAGGGGAAGTAGGGATTGGTTGAATCGCGAGGGGGATAGCAATCCCGGCTGTGCCGCTTCGCTCGTCCGTCGGGGGATGGCCACCAGGTCCGCTTTCACGGTCCGTGTGCAGCCCTTCATTTCGATTGTCCGACGTATCGATACTCGACATCGGCCATACCCGTCTATTATTCGTTGCGGCCAATGGTCACTGGCACTGCCGTATACCCGCTTATGATTTGTTACTCTGTTTTCGACGTATGTTGCGGCAGCCGTCCGATATCCTCTCCCCCCATGCTTCGTTCTCTCGCTCTCCAGTTTCTTCCAGTCTTTCTCTCTCTTTCTCTCTCCGATAACGCCGCGATTGCACGCTCTATCGTTCACACCTATTGTCTATTATCTCCGCTGATATTTCTGAGAATTAAAATATTTATTTGTGATTTTCCGACGACGCACGAGGTTCGAAGATTATCAACTATACACTTCTCTCTCATCCTCATCTGTTTTTCGCACACCGAGCTTTATCTTTAACAAACATTAGTAGTGCGGAAATGAAAGTACACGCGAAACCAGAGCGAAAAGACTCTCAACGCTTTGTTATCCGAACGCTTTGTTATCCAGAGTAAATTACGAGAGTAAAGTGAATGAAAAACGAATTCTTGATTATGATCCACCAATTCCTACATATATAGCCGCTTGTATATAGATATATCTGTATAGAAAATTGCCGAAGCGAATTTCTCATAAACGGATATCGCGAATAGCAATACGCGAATTTGCGTTTATCGCGTTTCTAGCAAAACCCAATAACGACGTAATCGCTTTAATCTAGTGAGCTCTCTATAAGTGTAATTTCATAACGGTAACACGCGAAAACATTGCAGCCGTGTCATGCAACCAACGCGCTTATCTCGTTCTCGGGAGCTGGAAATATCTACGTGCGAGAGGAAGCGCGCGCGGAGGCAGAAGGGAGGTAAAAAAAAAAAGAGAGAAAAAGAGATTGAGAACGCGTATTACGACGCCGCAAGAAAGAAAATGCGATATCGAGAAACGTATAAGAATGGCTTTTCGCTTCGCCTTCGGTGCATCTCGCATAATCCGTCGATTCCGCTATTATCCCGTCGTTTCTACGTGCGTGGTCGTAATTTATTATATTTTTGCTTCTCTCTTTCTCTTCTCACATTCTTTTTCATTCTTCCGGTATCTCGCTCGCTCCTTCGTCATCCCTTTCCTTCCTCTTCATTCCGTTTTCTCTTCTCGAAGAGAGGGGGGGAGAGAGAGAAAGAGAGAGAGAGTGTCGGTGCGCTACAGGTGTCGACGAGATACAGGTGTTGTTAGAATAGTTGCCCGTGGGGAGGATAAAAGCATCCTCGCCTAACTCTCTACTTCTCTCTTCTCTCGCTTCTTCTCCGGCTCCGCTTCTGCATCTCCTTCGAGTCGACACCTCTATCTCGCTGCCATCACCCCCTCCTGACAATCCCCGCGACTTCACGACCGAAACTTTCGGAGATTGCGAAGCTTCGAAAAGACTTCGAGGCACGGAACAGAAACTGAATTAAGTCTAGAATGCATATAAGATGAGCAACGCCGCACTCTCACGTAAATAAATACCGTATAAACCTAAGTTCGTACACGACGAGAACTATCAAGAATACGCAATTCGATTAACATCGAGAGAATGTATTCTAATTTTTTTTTCTTCACTTCTTTCTGCAATATATTTTTCACTTATCTTCTGAAAAATATGTGTTTTAACGAATAACGAGTAACGTGACACAATTCCTCATAAAGTAAGGTGTCTGTCTCTCTTAAAGACAACATGTCGAATCTGCGACTCATAACGAGAACAACCGGGAAATCGAATCTCGCGGGATGCACTTAGAAAATTAGCGGACATTCTCCGTGTATTTTTGTTTACTCTGGTTGGTCTGTGTCCGGGTAAGAAGAACTAAGTAAAGAGGAAAAAGAGCGGAAGGGAAACCGCGATGTAGACGTACTCAGAGAAAAGAGAAGAAGAGAAGGAGAGAAAAGTGGGAAGAAAGAAACGCTGGTTAGAACGGATTCTCTACGAACGCGAGCAGCCGAGCAAACTTTTCTATCACCGACTTTCGCGGCAATACAATTAAAAAGATTGCGAAAGTCCATGGTACTCGCGAGAGTGAACTGCTACTCGCGCGAAGTTAGCCTTCTCCACCAATTGGGAAGGGGGGAGAAAAGTACGAGAGAAGGAAGAGACACTTGTCGTCGTTGTCGTCGTCGTCATCATCGTCATCGCGTCGTTGTCCTTTTCGTTTACGTCTTGCGCTTACCTCGTCAACGGGCAACTGTTTGTCTACCAATCGATGAACAGAACGGAATCTCATACTACAGAGACTTTCAACATCGCAATCCTTTTCCAGTTTGTTTATCTCGCGGATCGAGGAAATTTCCTTTCTCTCACTTTTCGCGTTTCTTTCTCTTTCCTCGATACTCGAGAGAGAAAACTCGCGAATTTTCGGGATATAAAACGAAGCAACGAACGTGACAGATTCATTTTTTTTTTTTCGCAATTTTTGATACACGTACGGTTGCTGCACGCGAGTGTTTACAGAATTCAAATTTCATAATATTGCTGCCAGATCTCTACTATGTATTTCGAAACTTGTTTACCTGCAGCTGCAGCGTAACGTTTAATCTGAAATTGTTACGATGGTTAAGTTGAGGCAACATAACCATCGTAGCGTGGTCAGTGATACTATAATAATAAATTAACGTTTATATTTTATATTGTTAACTTACACATACATATATAAACTATTTTGTAATATGTGCGAGTGTGATTCTATTCTTAAAAGAAAATACTTTCGGAACAAAGAATGAGTTTCACCTTTCTTCTCTCTCTTCTCTCTTTTTTCGAAAGTATTTCAGTCACGTTTCTTGTTGTTTACGAGAGTGATGTTCATGCACCGAAAACGCGCGCTGTCCCTTCAGCGCGCGAGTGAAATATCGGACAGTATTATCGCTAATATTTTTTCTCTCGTAAAAGCGAGCCCTTTGCGGAAGGCTGAAGTTAAGGGCCGCGATAATTCACTTCTTGAAAGAATCCTTAAGAACGCGGGAGAGACGGAGCGAAGTGGGAAGGAGTAAAAGTAGCAGCGAAAAGGTGAAGAGGAGGACAGGGGAAAACGAGGCCACGGGAATAACTCAAATTTATGAGGTGTAGAGCCAGACCGAATTCCCATTTGTACTATCCCTCTGGAGTCCACTTATAACCGACTGCTAGCCTATATACGTTCGATCGTTTACCCTACGCGCCATAATCTAACCTTCCTAAATTTTTACTGCCCCCGTTTCCGCATTGCCCCCGTCGCAATTTGAATATCGAGTTTTCTCATGATTTTTCGCAATTCCTATTTCCCATCCTCCTCAGAATATATCGCGCGCTGCGAGAGAATATCAAAAAGAAATTATTTCTGTAAAATATTCCAAGAAAAAGAGAGGGAAGAGGAGAATGAGTGAAGAGAGTTTGCGCTTGTTTTATCTTCTTTTTCTTTAAACTGATACTTTCGTACGTAATTATTGATTCAATTTTTTATTATTTGTATTTGTTTAATTGTTGCTATTGTTATCGCCATGCTAATTGC
This sequence comes from Pseudomyrmex pallidus, assembly GCA_014825455.1. Taxonomy (NCBI): domain Eukaryota; kingdom Metazoa; phylum Arthropoda; class Insecta; order Hymenoptera; family Formicidae; genus Pseudomyrmex; species Pseudomyrmex pallidus. The sequence continues at coordinate 11,117 of QVNV01008157.1, forward strand.
TTTTTTGACATTGCTAGAGCTCAAATTTGAAGATATATGTGTGAGATACACAAAAGTATAATTACTCGCGCGTATTGTACGTTTAGCAATAATTTATAAAACGGTAGCTTTCGATTAAACGATTTCTCGTATCGTTAAATTTTAAAAAGGTGCACAGCGCACTTCCGTCGCATCCCTCACCCTCTCGTAGCGTGTCTGTAATACTCTTTACTTAAGCGACGACGCTCCGGTCGACATACGGCCCCGTCGCACGTTGAATACTTCATGTTACGTACCCCGAAAAATGCACGCTTGAGCGCGCGTCGTGTCTACGAATCGGTCTTAAAGGACACGATTATCCTTTTACAGCAAGCGCGAAACGAGGTTGACACATACTGAATAAATCATTCCGGTACGGAGCTGGGGAGAAAATAAAAAAAAAAAAAACCTATGTATAAAGAGGTCTGTTTGAATTGTCTTGACTTTCGACTAAATCAACTTCAACGGAACGATAATGAGTGTATGTACAGGCTCTTTTGTGTGGTTTATATTGTATCGATTAATCGTGAAATCGAGACCCCGCGAGAAATTAAATTTCAGCGCTGCGAATGCATGATAATATCTTATTATTCAGTCAACTTTAAAGGGACTTTAAAAAGAATTTTAATATGAGACTTAATTAGCAAGGACATTTAAAGTTTATAATTAAAAAGTTGTAGTGGGGGCGAGAAAAAGATAACAGCCAATCGATTCTTTACTTTAAAGCGAAAATCTTCTAAATATTCATCATAGAATAATATAAAGTTCAAAGTAAATTTTACGAAATGCGCGTGATAATGTAATATAACAACGGTTAATTCATTAAAGAGTTACTTTATGAAGACGTAATGTCATTTCGGAGATAGAGATGATGATTTAAGCTGATTGTAAAGATATGGTTGCGATTTCTGACACCGAACTGGAAGTAATGGCATTAAGAAGCCCGTAGAACGTCACGGAACGCAGCCCCCTAACTGTCGCCCCCATATCTGACCGATTAGACAATAGCCACCGTCACGCGGTAACTATTCTGCGGTGACAATGAAGAAACCATGCCGCGCGCAGTGATTCACACGAATGATTCTGCCCTGTTCAAACTGGACTTCTTGTCTGGGAGAACGAAAGACAATACGTTTGTTCAAGACAATTGTAAGGATTGAGAATAAGATTATTTTCGCGATAATATTTTTGCCAGTAAAAAATACAATTTATAAAACCAAGTAAATTTATTTATTACACGCTTCTACGTCAACGTGACCTGTGGAAGCAGAGAATTATTATTGCAAATAAATTTTGCTCACTTTTATGCGTGTGTAAATTTGTTACAAAAAATGAATAAAACGCACAAAATTATTTCTCACTCGATTAAAAAGAAATAGTTTTGATGACGTGTCCGAGAGAATGCGAGAGACGAACGCGCGCGTATTTTTATCGCCGCGCGCAGTTTTCGATTTAAAGTAAAAGTTTATGTGCATTCATCTCTGTATCCTGTCGACGCTCTCTCACGACGAAATCAGCCGCGGTAGTTCCGGAGGCCGCGCAGCACGTGGTACGCCAGTTCAGTTTACGAGCACTTTGTGCAAATTGGTGGTAAAGTTAGCGTCTTAATATACATTGGCTAAACTGTTTACCGAAGTTTGCGAGCGGACGAAGCGGTACTCGCGCTGCTTGGTCGGTCCACTATATGCGCACCTATTTCGAAGTCCATAACTAATCCCGCGCTGCAAAACCATAATGAAACTTTTCGCATAACTAATTAATCGATAGACGGAGTCCGGCAATTTTGCCAATTCCATCTTGTGTAATCATATTTGCGGAAAAGGAATTATGTGAAAAAATAACTCGCGGTGAGTAAAAAAGAGCGGAGCAAGGGGTGAGTTTCGTGGGCAAATTTGATAGAGAGATTTTTCTCTATGAAAGTTTATCTTCAGTTTTTGTGTTTTAAAAATATTATTTAAAATATATATAGTATACCGTGTAGTTTTCTATATTTAGTTTTTTTTTAGCGCGTCAAAATATATATACAATAAGAAATCGTCAAATGTATATAATAAGAAAAATTAACACTTTCGCATACAACAGTTGTGTGCGATAACATTTACATGTTTGATTCAATTGCAATTTGACTTATATAACTGTAATCGAACTAAAGCAAACCATTGTTTGTGGGAAAAGTTATATATCGGTGAAACGTTAGTCGGAAAAGTTAATAACGATTCCGAATGCCGTGAATAATAATCCGACGCAAATTTTCAACATATTTCGCCGTGAATACAGCTACATATTTTTTTTTTTTTTTTTTTAAACAATGGTAGAGTCAGACGCGCGTTTTCAAACGCGAATAGAAACGTTATAGCACTCCGCACATTATTCCGTTCAATTGAGCGGACGCCTACGTTCTGAAATTCCATATATTTGGCCGTTCCCTCTCTTTTGTGCAAGTACGGATACTAGTATAAAAAACATATGGAGCGCACAAGTGCGTTGTTTTCGTGTCGTGAACAAAACTAGCTCGTTGGATCCAATCGATGGGAGGGGGGAGGAGATGTACAAAAGTTTTTAGACATCAGTATTATTCTCTTTTAATTGTGATCGACGTAAAAAAAACATAGCACAATATCAAAGCTCATAGAAAAAAACACGCACGTACATACTGTTTGAAGAAAAGATGATTGCGCTCTGTATCACTTTGAACGTCATAGTCGGGGAACGTGCACAGCGCGATGAATTATCGTGGCGGAGGCGAAAAGCGCGGAGAAATACATATAAGATAACAACGTTGATACCGCCGGGCTGTGATAGTTCCGGTCGTACCTGGCACATCGCGGGTCACGAACCCGCGATACCTACCTGGTCGAGATACCAGGCTACCACTGCCGGAGGGTCGGCTGGCGGGCGCGGTAAAGGGAAAGCGGTGCATCGCGTTCCGTAAATGGACCTCCGATTGTTCCCGGTAAATAAACTATTCTACCCTTGTTCTCCCGGTGAGCGATTTTTATTTATGCGAGTTCCGACGTGCGCGCACAGAGAGAAATTACGTAAAACGGTATCGCGCGACGTGCCGAGAAATAATAGGGATAGCAGGAGAAGGTATTTTTTTTTTTGTTGTTGCTCAGCGACAAACACGCGTCTCTGTACCGTGTGTAAACGATTTATTTATACGAGCAGCTTCCGGGAAAACTGTTATTTCGCTCGGTGATCGGAAACATCGTGTTCTGTTTGCCCGTTCGCAGCTCGACTACGATCGATTGCGAATTCTCGCGCTCGTTTGAAAGCCGTGCGTTTACGATGGTTTTCATTACCAACGCGGGAGCGATCGCGATCGCCGTTCGCTTTCATCAACGTGACGAATAAATACCTGATCATGTGCGTTAGCGTGCGCGCACGCGCACGCGTACGCACACGCACATATGTCGCGTAAAAGTTGACCGGCGATATTTTCGCCGGTGAGAATTTTGCGCGAGAATAAAGGGATTAGCCAGAAACGATTCATCGCCGGAGAATAACATCGGTCTTCCGATGTTTACACTACAATAAACGGTCCTATATTCGCATTGCATGTTTCAACGCGCCTCAAATGGAATTCGGTCAAACCGCAAAAATTGACGCATGTATTTATTTGCAATCGAGAAATTGACACGAAACATCTGTGTTTTCACTTTTAATTAAAAAAAATCTTTTTTTTTTTGTCGTGTGTGTGTGTGTGTGTGTTTTTTTCGAAGTCCGGAGAAATTGATAGATGGTGCACGTCAGCAAAACGCCACACATGCCACGTGCAAAGGTTTATAAAAAATTTAACACCTGGAAATGATCTTTGACTCTGAAATATTTTTGTTTCCAGCTGAAACTTCTCCGTTTCAAAAAATATCTCTGTCGTATTCGGATGTGTGTGTTTTGGGAATCGAAGCGAGAGCTTCGGAGTGTTTTAGCGCTAACGTTCGGCGGGAAAAGGGTTAAAAGTTACAGATGACGTCCGGCGGTTCGTGTAGGAAGAAAGAGTTTCGGAAGAGCATAGCTAGAGACCGAAACTCGAAGTTACCTCGTTCAGAGATTAAGAGAGATCGTGATACTTCCCTTGAAAGCGACCATTGAAGAAGGGAAGGGAAAAGGCGGACGACCAAAGCTCATCCGAGTGGCGCCGTAAACGCCGAAAATATGTTTTACGAACTTGGAAGTGGGGGGAGGGGAGAGGGGGAGAGGAGAGGATGAAACGAGAAATAACTCGGCTTGGAAAAACACTCGCCTATATGGCCCATATTCGTGTTTCACAATTAGTATGCGCTAAATATAATCATCATATTCACATTTGACATTTTAACGTTAACAGAGGATTTCGTCCGTTCGTGAGTTTTATCTAGCGCTAAATATAGCATGTGAAATACGATCGTATTTTTAGCGACCGGTAAGCGGCATGAATATGTGATAGATAATTTGTTATTCATAGATCGTATATTATATTTGTGCTATCTGTATGTGTAAAAAAAAAGCTCAAAAATATTGAGCGCGAAATTACTTATAGTTGCTTTCACATCGAGTGGTTCGATCGCGCGCGATCGGAGAGACTTTTTAATAGCGAGCAGAGACGTCGATATATATATACACGAGAACCATCATTATCCCCGGGTTAATGAGAGAGGACCCTCACGTCCTCGGCTATTGGAAGAAGAAGAAGAAGATGGTTCTGTTCGCGAAGGGCCAAAACGAGAAACTTCCCTTTTTTTTGGCGAAAGTTATTTCCGCGGTAAAAGCCACCCTTTCTATATACTTGTGTGAGCTTCGAGAACATCTCTTCGGTACTTCAACTCTCGGGGCTCGATATCGATCGAGTATCGAACAGCACTACGCGACGGCACCTTCGATGGCCGACGAAGGCCGATTTGTTTGTCGGAAGTGCTCGGAGTTTTCCCCGAGAAGTTTTCCCTCCTACGGGAACATCGACGTAGGCGGAGTCGACTTACGTGTTGTCGAATAACCGGATCGACCCTTGCCGCGTGTCCGCTCGCGAGCTACTTAAGTTCCTCACCCCTATCTCGCCCTTCCCGGATCATTATTCAGCTCGGGTCGACCGACCAGCACAATCGCATGAGTCACGGAGAAACACGATGCTCAAATTGAAGCGGTTGAAAACACCTTGATTAAGTTGGTGACATTGCAACAAAATAGCCTGTCTGCTGTCTTTCTCTCTCTCTCTCTCTCTATTCTCCCTCCAAGATATTGTAACTGTAGATAGGCAACATTGGGGTTGAAGTGTAATAGACTCCACATCAACCTTAAAAACTGGGATATTAAAGCGACGCGTCATTAATCGTACGCGTGAGTTTAGCTATTAATAGGATAAAAAATTTAATGTGTTATTTACGATAAAATGTTTGGTACATAACTTGACGTATTTATCTACGTATTTATTATTTTTCAAAAATAATCTGATTTCTCTCTGAACTCTCAATAATTCCGCACATTTCTGTAATAAGTGCGTTAATTCGAAAATGCATCAGCGACGTCACGAACCACAATTCTACCGTAAATGAGTCGCGACCGTAAATTGTTTTATACCGTATATATACAAGTAATAGAATCCGACTTTGTAACTCTCGGGCAGGCCGCGGCGCGGCCTTTAATCAACTCGGGGAGGGGAGAGAGGAGAGAAAAAAAAAATAAAACCTCGATGGAGAGCGTTCTCGAAGCGCGGAGCGTTCGTTCTCGTTTATCTTCGAAAAGGGAGTTCGGGACAAGCGAGGAACGGAGAAGTGAAACAAAATAAAAAGAATTGGTGGCGCGCGCGCACTCGCACACACACGTACAATGCGAGTCGCACGCGGTGTGAGAGTTGTGGAAACTCGATGCCCCGCGTTTGAAAATGAATTTAAGCACATCGAAGCCCGTGTTACCGAAGTATCCGGTTCTATGAACTTTGGTGATAAGTTTCATGAAGTGCACTTCGCATGGCAATGTGTGTGCGCGCGCGCCCGCGCGCGTGTGTGCACGTTCGCGCACTCGAAACGCGTATCGTATTGCACCGAGAATCCCGAAACTACGAAACAGTTCGAATGGGAATCACCGTTTCGGTTCGTTGCGTTCGATTCGATGTCGCGATCGATTGAGATAACTTCCAGCTTTCACGCTCAGATTCGCAGTTTAGTCGCATAGTGTACGAGTTCGGAATACATTGTGAAATTTTGTAATATGATCAATATCAAAATGCAAGCATCGAAACGAATCGTTTACTTTTCTCGGTTTGAAGTACGGGCTTTTTCACAAAGCTTCGTATTTGATACGAACATCTCGCTCGTCTTCTAAATGTTTTACATTCACTTGGACTTCTCGTAGATTTTTTTAAATCAGAAACCAGTGTACAAATATATAAGTTAATTATACGTGTAATTTACTTGGAACAAGAACTTGAAAATAATTCTCTCATAGTCTGTTAGAAATATTTCGTTTTCAAATTATATGATGAAATAGTCGCAAGTCAAATTTTGACGCTATCACTATAAATCAAAATTGTTTTTCTAAGTTAAGCCTCTATTTTCTATCTCTCTCTCATCCGATGGTTCTCTTCTCTTCTTAACACAAATATTTAACGAACAGTTTTTTTTTCTCCATGTCGTCGGGGATTACCGTAAAATGTAAAGGCAAACCGGAAAATGTTAGTAGCGAAGCGAAATCCAGTGGAACGCAGGATAAAATCAACAGATGAATTGCAAATAGAGACTGTAAAGTTTGCCGAGCGGCGTTATTGGCAATAGCAGCGCGAGTATTTCCTTTCTTTTTTTTTTTTTTTTTTTTTTTTACCGATCACAATAATAAAAATATTTATGTGCGAAAGCGATACATCAATTTATCATTTCAATGTTTCACCGATATATGTTTTACATTTTATTTTATTTTACGCAATGTGGTTTTATTTAAATTGCATTTATTGCGAAGAATCAGGGCTTTATTTTCTTCTCAACAATGCTTATCAATAATTATGTATATAATAACGATCACATTAACGTGCAAAAATGAGCGTTTTTAGTACGTTATTTTGGCTATCTCTTTATTATGCGTAATTGCATTGTCGGAAATTTGAGCCGAGCGCTGTCTGTTATTCTGTTATTTTACAATAGAATTCTAATGGAGCGAATTATGGCAAATAATAATTCATGCGAGTCTCAATAAATATACACGTTTTCTCTCTTTTTCTTTCTCTTTCTCTTTCTATTTAAAATATTATAGTAAAACAAGTAAAGTCACTTCTTCAAACCTGATTTACATTTTTCTACTTGTACGTCAGAGAAAATTCGTGTCCTTTGTGCGACATTGTGCAGCGGAGAGATCTACTCCGTAAATAATAATAAAAAAAAAGAAAAATAAGACTTTGTTGGCATCGCATCTTGGGAGGATCGAGTATAAAAAGCGCAAAGACGTCCTGCTGCCCTAGTTTTACGCGTTCCCTTTAAATTAGTTGGTCAAACGGAAAGACTAAAGTGAGCGCGTCAATACAAATCTAACGGAGGGGATATCGAGGGAAAGAACGGTAGGAAATGACACGGTCTTGCCTCTCGGAGAGACGAGGGAAGGACTCACGATATAAAGGACGAGGGCAGTAAGACAGCAATCTACAGTTCGGTCCACCGAGAGCTGTAACACCGGTGGAATCGAACTTGTAATAAGGTACGTCTCGCCCACTCACCAGAACTCGATTGCCCTCCGGGGACGAAGACGCCACCGCCACCGCTGACTTCTGTCTTTCTCTCGCCTTTTCTCTCTCTTTCTCTCGTCTTTCTTTTTTCCTTCTTCCCCGTTTTCTCTTCAATAATCTTACAGTAGTACGTATTTTCTCCGAGCTCACGCGAAAAAGAAAGAAATTTCGGAGGACCACTTTGCGTTACATTCTCCGGTTCCATCACCATTTGCTTGCGACAGATCGCGTTTCATCATCGATATATTTTAATCTGCGCATATGCATCGGACTTCTTTATTTATTTGTTTCTTTTCGTTCTCTCGTCTTGACGGATGTAATTGTTTCCGTTTTGTTCGTAAAACAAATTGGCTTTGTGATATTCCACACTGGAAATTAAAATCCCTATAGAGAGTTTATTAAGAAAGCGACAATATTGGAATTAAATTCAGGGGAAGAAATAGAAAATTTATCGCGCATAAAATTATCTCACACGTGAACGACAGAGTGAGATAACAAGCGTTTTGTACAATATTCGGTTATTTCTCGTGCTCGATGTTACCGTGCGACGCACCGTACGATAATTATATTAATTTATATAGAATCAATATTAAACACATCCGGCCAATGTATTTTTAATGAAGTAAATACATGGGATGCATAATGCGCCGAGCGCTGAATATTACATATCTCTGGAAATAGATACCCGTACTCGCGCAACGATATATGTATATATACGTGAAACCCGCAAAACTGCATTGCGCGACCCGCGCGCGATAATTATTCGAGAAATAAAGAGAAATTTGCCATTGCCAGTTTGCCGGAGTTTGTTTTCTCGTCGTCGTTGAAAAAGAGGACACGCAAAAAAAAGCGTATAATTGATGACACGATAGTAAATAGGAGTAAAGAGCTTGAAATCGCTAATTATAACAAACAAAGAGACGCGAGCGCGTGTAAAGATGTATCTGTGTCAAGAGTATGATTGAAGTCGGATATCTCGTTTTCTATCCATTCTCGCTGTCAGCGACGCGAGAATTCGTAACGTTTGAAGAGAGAGAGAGAGAGAGAGAGACACGCGAATTGATTCAACCGGTGAGAATACATCAGTATAACAGCCGCAATATTAAGAAATAATGAAAAGACGTGTACTTTGTGCGAGAAGAGACGGCGAGGAAGCATAAGCAACGAAGGCCTCACCGGTGGCGGTTCTTGTACGCCGTGACGCCTCTTGCGTTTTCATTAAAAGCTCGTCCCGTTCCCTCGTTTTCTCGCTCTACTCCCGTCAACTTCCTGCCGTGTAAAAGGTACGCCGCGCCGGTTCACGAGAAGAACAAAAGTCGCAACAAATGTTACCTATAATACTCGATTTCTCTGACAGTTCTCTGCGACTTTGATAATATAATAAAATATATTTTTATAAATATATATATTTATATAATAAAAATAGAATTTCTTCACATGTACGTGTTACTCAAAAAAAGAAACTAATAATAATTTGCACTGTTTCCGCGAACTATATCGATAGTTCCCGCGCGAGAAAGTGAGAGGGAGCGAAACTCATGAAACGACAAAGGGGATAAGGATAATCTCTATTGTTTCTCTTGTCCTATAAATCCCACTGGCTCTTCCTGCGTCTCTTCCGAGTGAGCTTCGCTCACACTTCAACCATATACAACACAGAGTTGTCCAACCCCGTCATTCTGGACGTATACCCGTTCTCCCTCGGTTTAGTATTTCTCAGCAACATGTTTCCCTAAATCTCTGGCCAGCTGTGCTTTATATGACGACATATTCTCGTAAGAATACAAAAGATTATGCTTGCCATTCAACCCAGGCTGATGTACTTGAATATTACGAGCAACATTGCAGTGACACAGTCATTATTATAGGACTATATAATTAATCAAACGCACACACAGAGTTAGTTAATTTATATCCGCGATATAATTATTATAAATGGAGTAATTATATGCATAATATCATCGTTATGGGTTATACGAGTTAGAAATGTGTTTTGAAGACATTTAAGAATATTTTTAAATTGCTTTTGAAGTTTTCGAATCACTTCAAAAAATTTTTATTTGAATTAAAAAATAATCTGTTTCGCTGACGAACAATTTATTTGTATTCCAGATTGAGGATGCCATGCTGATGTTTGACAAGCAAACCAATAGGCATAGAGGTGAGTTAAATTTTATCTTATTTTTGCTTCGCGACACATTGCGCACAAGAATAATTGAAGAATCGTTGCGCGCCTTCGCCACGTACAAACGGTAGCGGAATTATGGCGGAGACTATCCTATTTAACGAGTCAATAATGTCGCTATTCCACTGTGAGGTAATACGTGAGGTAATTAACGAGCGGAGTTGAAGCTATAATCATGGTAAATCGCGAACTCCGGTAAATACGGAGGAAAGATAAATAACATAAATTCGACGATGTTGCGCGCGCGCGCGAAATTAGATAAAATTGTGACGGTATTTCGCGAGCTCGCGTCTCGGTGACTGCGAATAAGAAATTATGGCGCGAAGTACATCGAAGAGAAATAATACGCGATCAAAAACAAAACAAAACAAAAACTCCAAGACATCTCCGTGAGAAACACGATTCCAAATTGCGGTTTAAGAAAGTTGAAACATCGTGTAATTTTATTATTTTTATACTCGCTTGCGGTGTATCTCATCTTCAAAGATGTTCGCAATTTTCGCTGTAGTCGACGGACTACCCAAACACGGTTAATTCATCGTGTGATATCAAGATTAAGAAATTATGAGAGATTGCGAGTTTCTTCTTCAGAAACGTTATTAAGATCAAAGAACGAGGAGCGCATGCTCAATTGAAAATCGACTCAGCAAGGGAGAAAAGGGTGGAAAAGATCGAGAGGTCGCAATGAATGAAATATCGCGTGGCCAGGATAATATATAGGATAATATATATATAGGACACAGCTCGACTCTCTTAACTCTTTCCATCTTTCTCTATCGAGAGCGCGGCAGGTCCGCTTGCGATCCCGCGAGAGTCCGGGATCCATTCACATTCGTCCGCTTCAATAGGGTCGATAATCGTCAGCGATCGCAGCACCCCACCCCGCCGATAATCGAGAGAGAGAGAGAGTCTCTTTATCTTTTTTATCGGTATTCCACCACCCCTTCCCCATAGCTCTCGATCTCCTAGAGCAGAGGTAAGAGCGTCTGCTTCGAGTGATAGATTCTAATATCGCTTATGAAAAATAGAGGCAAATGGGACTACGACTTCCTTCGGTGCCTTCGTGCTGAGGTGAAGGTTCCTTCCATCCTCAAGTGAGAGAGTTGCTGAACGCGGTCGGGTGGGAGCGTCAAGATGCGTCCGCATATCGCACGTCCCGGTGCGAACGATGAGACTAGGGAGTAACTGAAATAGCAACGCGCTGGACGACGTATGGTGGAGGGCGGGAGGAAGAAGGACAAATGGAAGTGGAAGTGAGATAGGGAGCTCTTTCAAAGCCGCACGTAATCTCTCTCGTGATGACATCCAATACCATTCCCGTGCGAGAGTCTGCAAACCTCGAGCTCGGTTGCTGCCGCCGCTGCTCGCCGACAGATTCCGCGATATGGCACTTCCGTGTGCCGTGGTCTCTGACCTCTAAGAGGATCATTCTCGAATTCATCCGATAGATATATATCGTGAGACATTTTAGACAAAATACGCATGGGAGCGACGAAGATATTTACATTTGTGCATATTCACTTCTCGAGATCGAAACAGCCGCGCATTTGTCACGCGATCGAAAACTCACGTGTGTATAAAAATTTTTCGCGGCATTCTGGATACATTGTAAACACGTTTCTTTCGCACGTCTATTTTTTTTTTGCGACGTAGTTGCGCTTTTTAACTTTTAAATACGCATGAGATTTTGACCCCGCGTTCAATCAACACAGCGCTTCGTTCCAAACGTTGCCATCAAATTACAAAGAGATTGTCCTCAGACAATCTTTCGAGAGGTCTCTTTACGTCCAACTCCCCAAAGAGTCCGGACTGGCCCTTCGTACTCTCTCTCCCTCTCTCTCTCTCTCTCTTTCTCTCTCCTTGCTCTATTTCTCATCCCACGCTTTAGAAGGGGAAAAGAAGACTCCGCCGAGAACAGCCCCGGCAAGCGTTTCCGGACAATTTCGAATCCCGATGACTCCCGCAGCGAGCTATGATTTCCACGTGGATGGGCAAGCTGCGATTGCAGCAAAGCGAGCTTTCTCCCTCCTCTTCGCCCGCTTCCTCACCGTCGCCCTTACCACCGCGACAAGCGGAGCCGCGTCTATAGCTCGGAGCGCGATTATCCAAGCTTCGCTGGCCAAAGGATTTTCCCTCCGCGAGCTCCTCTCCTCGCGCAAAGTCTACGCTCACGTGGTGGTAAGGAGGAAACGCGCATCCGTGTGTTCGTGCACGTGTCCTGCACGTGTGAGAGCTAATACACATCTCCTCCTCTCTGGGCGATTGTAGATGTACAGGGGAAATGCTCATAAATTGCGACCACATTGCCCTCACACGAAGCCGGTGTGTGTTCTCGGAGTTCGATGTACAGTGCGTAGGTAAGTGTATACACACACACACGCGCGCGTGTACGTGTATACACTGACCCGCATGTTCTTACTTGTCCGACGACAAGTCGGTTCTCTCCTGTCAGCCTTGCGACGACGGTCCGCCAAAAGGAGGACTCGTCTAGCCATGTATGAACACACGTCAAAGGAACGTTCCACTGTCGATCGTTTATTGGATCGTCTGCTCGCGTGCGCTTTGACGGTGGATTACCCGCGTTTGGCCTGGCGTCGTTTAAACGTCTCTGCCGGACGTCGCTTATGGAAATCGGTACAGGTATCCTCCAATGCGAAGGAAGGAATATCCACGGATATTGGAAAGGGCTGTTCTTCCGCAAACCGAAGAGAACAGTCGATTGATCGTACAATTCCCATCGATTATTCGTCAATCGGTTAATTCTCAAGTGAAGTCTCTCTGACTTTAACCATTTAGTTTTGAGTTTGTTTGTTTTTTTCTGAATTTTATTAACAAGTGCTAAAAAGTTTTTTACTAAGTCAATTCGCGTCTCATATAGTCTCATATCTCTCGCGATCTTTCCAAGAATCTTCGATTAAACAGACGTTTATGATCTATCGTTGAATTGGCATAAAAATTGTGGCTTAGTCTTGATTATACGCCAATCTAATCTTCGGCGAAGAAAAAACAAAAAAAGTGAGAAACAAAGAAAGAGAGGAGAGAGGGAGAGAGAGAGAGAGAGACGGAGACAGGGAACGAATCTTCGCGTCATCGTGGTCCGAAGTTGGCCAAGTCTGCAATCTGCCGTCTCTAACGGTATGCTCGGATAGATGCAATTACCCCAGCCACGTTTCCTCTCGAGCGAGCGACGAGAATCTCCGAGCGAAGTCTCAAGAGCGGCAAGTTCGCCAGTCAGCTAGCCGAGCCGGATGTGTGTTATGCCAGTTTGATGTAATTCGACATCAGACAGCCCGGAACTCGGTGAGCGTGCGCTCTCTCTCTCTCCCTCTCTTTCGCTTCCTCTCCTTCTCTCATCCTTCCGCTCCGTGTTCCTCGCGCTTCTCGAGAGCACGAAGCGACTCGCGTGGCACGCGCGACAAACCTGACCAACTTCGATGCGTATGAATCCATCTCCGCCTCGCTTCGAATAGTTGCTGCGCCTCCGCGGAAAGTTCCAGACCGGACCGAGATAGTTTCCCTCCGCCGTTTCTAGCACTCTGTCCTACTCGGTTTGCGGAACGAGACTTATACGTACGAGAACTTGAGCAAGATCAGGCCGGGCGCCATTCACGAACCCTCAATAGCGACCGCGGATTGCTCGCGCGGAAAGCTTCGATTGATCACGAACTTTTGTTGCTTCCTAATTATAGAGAGCTTAATAACGCGCATGCTTAACCCTTGACACATCAAATTGCAATTCTGGAGTTTCTCGCGCGACGAGCACTTCTCGCAAAGCATCTCTCTCGTTACATCGATGAGATGTACACGTTAAGTTTGAAAAAAAAAAGAAGAAAAACAAGCAAACAAACAATACGCGTTAGATTTTCGGAAGATGACGTAACGAGCATTTTTTTCTCTCCGGGAGAGACTTTAGTTCCGAAGTTTAACTCCGACGGTGTCTTTTGGGAACGGCCAGCAATGGCGTCGAGTATCTCCGCTTGTCGGCGGGATATCGGGAGTAAGGTTTCGCGCGTCGTTGCGAGTTTCGAAAAGTTTTCCGGAGGAGAGAACTCGTCCAGCCGCGTCCTGGAAACTTCTGAACGATGGATGGTTCCGGATCGTAGGGGGGGAAGTTACGTAAAGGATCACAAACGCGCGTGCAGCGCGTCAATGTGCCATAGGTCTCTCGGTCGAGCCGGTCTTATCGCGGGAGGAGGGAGGAAAGAAAGATTTTCTCATCCCGGGATTACCGGAAACGCTCGATTTGTCACGAATTTGGTGATCTTCCTCGTCAACGACCGCTAAATTTGATCGGACAGTACAATATATAATATGAATCTAGCGACTTGCTTCGCTCTATTTCCATCTTTTTTTTTTTTTTACATATATATACAGTTATTTGTATTATTCTATCCACATAAATCTACATAATCCGAGACGATTTGTCTTTTCCATCTTGCTTTTTAACGTGTAATATCGTATTCTACAATCACTTCGCCAGTCGACTGGTTCGATCCGTCGCAAACTACAACGAGCGCGCTCCACGGCCGGGTGAATATCGCTTCGGCACATGGCGGAAGGGTTAGGAACACAGTTGCTGATCTTTATCGAGGAGATGGCGAGCGATTTTCCGGTACGATTCCGCGGCGGCGCGTAAAGTTCCCCGGGCAAATCTCAGTATAAGAGGAAACCGGAACTTGGATAGGGAAAGACGTTCTATCCATTCCATTATAGGAATCTCGTGGAGCGGCGGGCACATCGACACGCTCCAATTGTCACCTGCATTACGGGCGCTACACTCCGAGAGTGTTGGAGAATCTCTCCTCCGCGGCGGGGACTCTAAAATATTGAAACGCGCACGTCGTACTTCCCGGTACTTTGCTTTCGTCCTCAACCGCGCTTCATCTTCGACTTCGCTCTTTCGCCACGTTTTCTTCCTCCCTCTCTCCCTCCTCCCTTCATTCAGACTTCGTCGGGTTAAATAACTGCCAACGTCGCTACTATCTCGACCGAGAGCTGGCACTTGCGAGGAAAATTTTCACTGAATTTTTTATTTTGTTCTCGAGTTCTTGTTTTCTTATTCTTGAATGCGCATCTCTTTTCTTCGTGCGTGCGCGAATACTTGCTTGTAATGTTTCTTAAAAACAAAAAAAAAAGAAAGAAACAAGATAGCGGAAAAACAAACATGTCATACTTTTGTTAACTTTTCTCGTATTTTCTTCCCACATGCACGCTAGCCGCATTTTCAACGGAATGCGCAATGGTTTCGTGCACATACTTATTGCTGAATCTGCTTCGTTTCACGGATAATCCCGGATTCCGTGGGCGAAGAAACGCTTCCCGTTCTGCGCTCATTTTCTGCCATTTTGTCTACGGCTTTTTTCTTCTATTTCTTCCTACAAGTTCTGTTTGTTCAGCTCGGAAGATTGAATTAGACCCTGTAATTTTGCGAATTTACCTCGAATTGATCTTGATTGATATGCTTCGATGGAAGACAAGTAAGATTCTTCGTTGCGCATGTTCTCCTGAAAATAATGGTGCATTAAAAACTTAAACGTTGTCTCTTGTGAGGAAAAATCGCGACTTTTCACAGTCACAAAAAAAGAGAATCGACGAACTGGTTTTCTAGTCAGGTGTGAAAGATACGAAGTGTCTTTTGCCCACTCATCCACTCTTCAACCATCGTTTTCCTCGCTTTTCGCATTTTTCCTTTCTCTGTGTCTGTGTACGCTGATCTTCAAAATGCTGATCTCATCAGAGACAACTTGACCCCTTCGACTTGTTCGTGCTTCGACGAGCTTAATCCCTCTCGCTTAGGTATCCCACCTTCTCGGTCCCGCGTACTTCCCTCCCTCTTCTCTTCCTTTCCTCTTTTCTAAACTCCGTCATCGGAGAATCTTTCGTCCGTAGGGGAGAATTTAAAATTCAAACGTAAGTGGCTCTCTGGAGCCGTCGTCGTCGACGACGACGACGACGTCGACGACGTCGACGCCATCGTTCCGTATCACGCGCATCTCTCTTTTCTCTTTCTCTCTGTCTGTGTCTCTCTCTATCTATCTCTTTCTCTTCTCTTGCAACCTTGCACACCCTCGAGGCGCGCGGTCGTTCCAGATGCATGCATTTCGACCTGCAACTCCCAGACACGGCTTGCACGAAGCGAGCGCTCGAATGGAAAGGGGATGATCGACGGGCAAAATGCGCCTGTATATTATCAAAGTGAGTAAGAACACGTTTGCAATAAAATCAAGCCGCCAGGTTATTCTTTGTGACGTCAAAGTAAGAGTCTTACACATGTTTCTTTTTTACATTAATTTTACATATTTTATACGCTTTGCGCCACAGAGTATTGCGATTCGGGTTTATGAATACAAAAAACGAAATAGCACAGTCGTTTCGTGTCTTTGCGATATCAAAGTTCGGAAAAAAAATACTTCGAGATAAATCACATCAGTAAAAACTGAATAAATTATAGAAATGTATTTCCGAAACAAAAATATATCAGAAAGATTGCAATATTAAAGATTAACGCATTAAAAACATTTCTCTTTCGATTTGTGAACAATTCTTAGTGAATCGTGAAAAGCGAGGAATAAAGAAAAACGGAGAGAAAGAGAGAGAAAGAGAGAGAGACAGATAGATAGACAGACAGAATGGAAGAAATACGCGTCGCGCACATCAACGTTCAATTCCGAATCCACGGCGTTCCTAGGATGCGCCTCTCGTCAAGTTTGAGTTACGAAACAATGAATATTCATTAATCTCCGGGACACTGCGGTTGCGAGAGCGCGAGTGCGCTTCCGGCGCACCTATGTCGGGATTTCCGCGCGTTGACGGAGACGTCGTTATCGAGAATGTCGTTCGCATTTGCACCCTCCCTTTCCCTTCAGTCCTCCCTTTCTTCTCTCCCCTTACATATCTCCAATAGCTAATTTAAGAGCTGTATATATCTGTAATAGTTAGCGCGCTGAAATTGT
Source organism: Pseudomyrmex pallidus (assembly GCA_014825455.1). Classification (NCBI taxonomy): domain Eukaryota; kingdom Metazoa; phylum Arthropoda; class Insecta; order Hymenoptera; family Formicidae; genus Pseudomyrmex; species Pseudomyrmex pallidus. Next base: position 27,957 of record QVNV01008157.1, read on the forward strand.
TGATTCCCAATGTTCGCTAGCGATCGATGAAATGAAGCAAATATTCTCAAGCAGAATATTATACAAGTCTGATGTGCAAAATGATTAAAATTATTAATTTAACAAATACGCTGTTTTGCGATTCTCTTAGGCTTTACACACACAATAAACGTAGATTTATTTATGTTATTTTTTCTCCCGTCTCATATCTCTTATCGGTACTAATACAGGCATCGATGAGATGGCAGGCAAATTGTGAACTCTCTCATGTTCTGTAGTTCCCAATGATTGGCGTACTTGACCGATCGCATTTCACATTTAAACGCCTCGTCCTGTCATAGGTACACGGCAAATCACCCCCCACGCAGCTTCCACCCATATCGGTTTCGTGAGTAAATTGCACTCCACCGCACACCAGATGCGACGCATTTAATAGTACTGATTGCGAGCGGAGAAGCCAAAAGGCGGGCTCGTGATCATAATTACGTAATGTGGTAAAGTCGCGCGTTTCCTCTGCAATGTAGATTTTCCAACGCGAGTTAATTTATTTCACAACGCATCGGACTTCTTTAACGTCAGTAATAGTATTAGAGACTATTTGTATATTTATGAGATAGATGATATTTTGCTTCGCAAAATTAATTAAAACTCGTTCGTTTTACGAAACTTATATTCCTGCAATTTTCAATGATTGGCAACCAAAATGTCATCTACTTGACAACAACCGTCATTATTTTTAGCTTAGCTTACCGACATCTGCGCTTTTCGGTATTTAGGTCGGAAGCTTGAATGCTCCCGCGTAATATGCGACAATACTTGCCGGGGATGTATCGCGAATAAGAGCAAAGGCGAGAGGCACCTGTAGCAAACCCGCCGCGGCAACCGATGACTCTATTATGCGCCGGTGCTCGCTAGCGCCGGCCATTATTCATCCCTCGCGAAGTCATACACGGAGTCGAGTGTTCGAAATACAGGGAAGATGAATGGCAGGAGCCGCCGCCGGCGAGGCGCGCTAGGGGCGGGAATAGCAATAACCGGGGGATTAAAAGAGAATTAAAAGTGTGCCGGCCGCGCATCTGTGTCAAGCGCAGAAAGGGCAGAGTCATCCGTCGTCGGGATATCGAAGCGACCACGGCAGCGAATGAAAAAAAAAAAGGAGAGGTAGAGGGAGTAAACAAGCGGAACACGTCCACCCTCACCGCTTCATCCTCCCTCTTCCCCCTCATCCCTTCGCGTGTGAGCGCGCTTTTTTTTGTCGTTGCACATCGAGCCCTTGCGCCCGCGACGCCGCCGCCACCGCCACCGCCGCCACCGCTACCGCATGATTTATCTCGCTTTTCGTCCGATTGGTTCTTCCGCTGAAATAATTACCCGGCTCTTTTCGATGCGTAGTTATTCCGGCGTAATTTGTTTAACTCGTGAATTCGGCGGAACAAATTCCGGCGCGCGCCGTATCTATCAACCGACGCGATTGTAACTATTGTTTCCAAGTAGATCTATTACCGGTCCACTGGCATCATCGGATGGCAGTCAAAACAGCGGATTTTGCCAAAACCAAAAAACCAAAGTGTGTGTTTGCGTCGTTAGTTTTACAAAAACTGTTAGAAAAGCTTGGCCCGAAAAACGTATGACAAATAATAGTAAATATTATATACCGTTCTGGCCACAACTATTGTTCTCTACAAAAAAACAAAGTTTGTATAATTTAAAAACAGACGTTTTATTCATCAACACATATTATTTGAAAACAACGTAACGTAAAACAACTCGCAGAGAGAGAGAAAGGGAGAAATGTTTAATATTTAGCCGAGAAAAATCTGCAATATATATATATATATATATATCGTTTTCCACCGCGCGTTGCAATGTTTCATTAGCAGTTTCATGAGTTCCAAGCAGCACCTAACTATCTGTGACGAGAGACTCAGCGCGGAACGAAAGCAATATATGACGACCGCTCAATCATTTCCAGCTTATAGGACTCCATCCCCCAGCGGGATTGGATTTTCCCGATACTTGATATTTTGCAATAGGAACGTCGACGCGTTGTGGCCAACTACGCATGCTATTTCCATTTATTATCGAATTGCCATACGCCGCGCGCACGACTAAGCCGGATTCGCGAGTGATTTATTATTCGCGTTTGTCCCGCTGTCCGTATCGATTCTCGTGCATAATTAACGAGGTGGAGAGGGAGCTTTTAGAAACCTCTCCCGTGTGCCGCGGATCATCGTCGTCGTACAACGCTCGTCGAGTAAAATGTAAATCGTCATCACGACGGAATAACTGCGTACGATCAGATGCTCGGGCGGGCTTAATGCGAAGTAAATCATATTTCCGCATGTGTAATGCGTCGAGTCAGCATTTTTCTGATATAGCTCTTTTCTCTCTCCGGTCTTTTATCTTTTTTCTTCGCATAGTTTCTCTCTCTTTCTCTCTGTCTCTCTCTCTCTCTCTCTCCATCGAAAAACAGCCACGCCAGAAGTTGCGCAAACTCGCAGAGGGTCGTATTTGCTGGAAGGGCGGGTATTGCGAGTGACAGCTGGCTGTTCATTATTCCTGGATTACCGGACTGGTGTGCGGGAGTGGAAGCGAGATATGTAGGTGAGAAAAGCGAGGGCACGAGGGACGCAAAAGAGACGGAAAGGGAAGGACAGAAAGGGATAGAGAGAAAGAGAGAGAGAGAAAGAAAGCTGAATGAAACGAGCGAGAGGAAAAGAAAGACGAGAAACCGTCAGCTCGAAACATTGAAACTTTCGAATAGTCTACTCGATAGAACGTTTCGTCGTTAGGTACTCGCAGTTTTGAAGATTTCCTGCTTGCAACGGCTTGCCTTTTTTTCTGTCTGAGACAAGACCAGAAAAAAGCAAATCGTAAATAGACGCTGCTGAAAATGTTCCAACTTTCGAATTGTTTATGGTTATTTTATGAGTGAACGTTATGTTCTAAGTACGCTTGATATCTTGCTTTACGTTCTCCCAACAAACCGACGTCGGAATTACGAGTCTGTACGTGAATGATCGTATAACACATCCGCGGAAACACATCTCTCGTTATGCAGTTTTGTGTCTTACGTAAAAGAAAAGAGAGAGTTTATACAGCGAATTTGAAGAAAATGCGTTGCACGTCGGTTAGATGCAAAATTTACAGCGGAATGCTTAGCCATCGGCAAATAAAAAAAATGAATTGCTGCAAAGGTGTTAATTCACAAATATTACACAAATATGTCACATGCAGACAGTGAATACTTTTTGCTGTGTGATACGCAATAATATTGTTCTTTGTTCTGGTTGAATAAAAATAAACAGAGAAAATATATTAAAACGCAAATATTTCTGAAAAATTTCGCTGCCCGTAGCTTTCACATTGTCGTTTATTATTACTGTTGTAACATACATTGTGGAATTTAATGCATATTGGCAAATAATTCACGTATACATTTAGCGGATGTAGACACGCATATTATTGTAAATCGTGGAGAGATAACAAAAGAGAGAGAAAGAGAGAGAGAGAGAGAGAGAGAGAGAGAAAGAGAGAAAAAGATTTATCTGTCCGTTTATATAAAATACAAGATACTTTATACATTTGCAATATTCAATAATATTTACATCTTTATTTTTATCCTCTCAAACGTATCTAGATATTTCCTGTGCGCTTAAGGGGTTGATAAAAATATTATTTGTGCGTATTCTCTTCTAAATTAAAAGAAATTTTTTTGCGCTCGCGAGACACATGACCTACACCTTGATGGATGTAGGAAACACGCGGAGAAGCATTCGCTCCTCGCGTATGAAACATTCTTTGAAGCATAATGTCCCTGGAGTCTTAAAAGGGTTAAATCTAGTCGGCGGGCACGGCCCTTTTCCCGTTTACCCGCACTCTTCACGCCCCTACGGTTTTAATAAGGCTTGATTACGAGTTTTACGAGCAGTCGGCTCGCGTTGCGCATCCCGGTTGATGGCCTCCCTCAAGTGCTGCCTAGCTCTCGCGAGTAATTAAGTTTACAAGTGCAGCCTATCTTCGTCGTTGCGAGCGCAAGAGCGCGCGGACCGTCCCTTCTTCTTCGTGTTCAAGTTAAGTGAACGGCGCTTTTCGCGATGCAACGACCAATAACAAATAATTGCAGAACGTAGAACGTTTTCTGGCGCGTGCTTGTGCGATGAGAATGTAATAATAATAATAATGATCGCAATAATAGCGGGCGCGATGACGAGCGATTGCGTTTTCATATAATAGTCGTGATTAGGGGATGAGCATACGCGCATCATCACCCCGCGTCATGTCTTCGTTCGCGCAACAGAGACATACACGGTCTGACGTAATTACATTTTACAGTGTTATATTCTGTTAACATACAGACGATAATGATACCCTACCACATGACTAAAATACGTTGCGTTGTTGCCTCATTAACAATGATAATAGTTGTAGCTTCAATGAGAAATATGATTTTATTATCATAGTAATTGTGGCACATAATTTTCTGGCAACATTTGCATGGCGGAAATTCGCGTTGATGTCTCATTAACAGTAATGATAATAACAGCAACAGTGAGAGAAACACATTCTATTTTCTATGACACGTACGTATATTCGCGCTATGAAAATGGAGATAATTGGTTTTTTTTGTTTTCGGCGAATTAATAATTTACATAAACGGGTGAGAGTTTATCGTGTCTCGTTACGAGTAGTATTTTTGTCGGCTTGTTATTTTTTTTTTTTTTTTTTTTTTTTTTTTTTTTTTTTTTTCAAGCGTCAACTTTTAACCGTGCACATGGTCGGTATTTATCAAGATCATTTAACAGGCAGAAGAGGGTCTTTGTCACGCCAGCGTCTAATTATTCCCCGGTGTGTGCCTCCCCACATGAACGTCCCTCTTGTATGAACTTAATTAACCGTACAACAGAAATTACGATAGCAATTAGGGCATTCAAAGACGCGGAATTTATGAAAAATTCTATACCTGAAAATATTACAATATAAAAAGAGCTTTATTTTTTCAATCTTTTTATACGCGCTATTTTTGTAAAAATGCTTTGTAGGTTTTTTTTTTATCGCATATTTGCGTTGCTTATTTTTTTGCGGTGAATCATTCGAGAGTATCGTATCGTAAAATGTCGAAGTAAAAGTTTTATCGCGCGATAATACATTTATAGATAGTTTTCTTTTAATCCGTAACAACAACAAAAAAACTGGTAATTTCGCACAAAGTAGAATCTCTTGTAAATTGTTATCGTGCATGTTTGTTGAGGGAGGGGGGTTTTTTTACCCGCGTTTGCGCGCGAACACGAAAATCAATTTGTCTCGAAACATTCCTAAATGGTTCTTGATCGTTATTGCTCTCTCTGTGCCCTCCATTTGTCATGGCCAATAGAAATCACAAGCATAAATCATGTGATCCTGTCACGCGCCGATCGCGCTCGATCCGAGTTCGATAGCGGGAAGATGTATTGGAAGGGATTCATTGAATAAAGTTCCTAAATTTCCATCGTCGAGCGGGCGAATAGATTTTCGCGATGTTCGCATACGAGAGAACGTATATCGCAAATAAGTGTTTCGAGTAGAAAGAATTTATCGCCCGGCTTCCACGCTCTCGACACGTGTATATCTCCCGCGAAATCGATATGCGATTTCGACGCTCGCCGTACATTTTCCACCGCTGCCGGATGTTCGCGGAATACCGTCGCGCTCGACGAGCGGCGATATGTTTTATTCATTTTTCGCACTCTAAATTCATAACATTTCGCAAAACAGACAGCTTTATTCCGTGTATGTTGAAACTTTTTTCGACCGCCGTGCTCGACATAAACGATTACGGAAAAATCGTGATTGATTCCAGAACGAATTTCGCGAACTCTTCGTCGATTTGTGCTCGACTCTCGATTCTTTTGCGCCGAACCTACCTACGAAAAGATAAAAATGTTACGTTTGCGGCGACTCGAGAAAAGGGAGAGGAGAAGGGTGGAGAAGTAAACTTCGCTGCACTGCTCGGAAGAACACTCCGGTTACTTAAAAGTCGTAAAACCCCGAAGTGTATAATTCAGCGCGGCTCAACGAGCGTCACGCGCATTTCGACTTTATGATCCCTAACGAACGTTATGCGATTTTCGCGTGCTATTAAATAAAATCCATTTACTCGACGAACAAAATCCCCAACTTTCGAGCGACGCGGGTTCAGTGACCATTATGAAGTAAATTTTATTGCTTCTATCTCTATCGATATCAAGCTTCGAAGTAACGAAGTTTGTTGAAGGAAGAATGGAGCGGCAAATACTCGCCACAATATATTATATACGTATATATGTATATACATACACGTAAAGTTTTTAATTCATACACACATTGTGCGAGTTGAATAAAATCTCAACATGATTTATGCGGAGGCTCTTCGAGATTCACGGTCGAATTCATTTGACGTAAAACTAAAAGAAATAGAACATTAAATATATATCTGCTATGCGTGCGCATAGATTTACATAATACCGATACGGGGGGTGGACCGCAAGGATATAATCCTCAGGATGGTTGGCTCCAAAATATCACACGTCGCATTCCGCATGACATAATCCCGTTTCTTTAATTTGCATATTAAATACGTATTTGAGCCTCTGTCTTCTCTTTTCCTTACTCTCTCTCTCTTTCTCTCATCATCCCTCCACAACCCTCGACACATAATTGTACACATATTCGCGGATTCGTTCCAGAGCTCTCGCGTATTTGAAAAAAACATGCGGAGGAGGACTAGAAAGGACGTGAAAAATTTAACTCGTCGGAGAATTCGTTAAACAAGAAATTGTTCATTACGTCGGATGATCCTCGGCTTTGTGCTCGCACGCGAGCGTTTGCAATTATGCGCGTTGCGTATATTTAATAAACCTGGGCAGAGTGTGAGATGTTGTTTTAATTATTTTTGAATATAGAATAAATGCGACGTGTAATGTGTAGATTTGAAATAACCCCAAAAAAGTCTTTACAAAAGAAAAAAACAAACGCCAAGTACATAAAAACTATCCAAAAAAAGAAACACAGATCAACACAATTAGCCAAGTACTGGACTCAAGACTGTAGGTCTCATAAAACGGGCTTAAAGAAAAGTAAAGTA
>QVNV01008158.1:0-37333 GCA_014825455.1 Pseudomyrmex pallidus
TATGGCTTTAATAGATACGTGAAAACAACATACCTTCGTGCCAGCATCCTATTGCCCGAATAAGCTTCTCCGGTCCGCACAAACCTCTCCTTCTGCGTAAAACATCGGGGCCAGTTTATTTCTTGAAATAATTTAAATCGCCGGTAGCCATTCACACACACCTGTAAAAGCGCAAAAAATATAATAACTTTATAATATTTGACAGTAACAGCAGACAAAATATAATAAATGATCTAAGAACATACGTACTCTGGATCATAATTTATTTCCTCGCGCGCGCCTCGCGGAAACGCGAACAGTCGTAAAACAAATCGCACTGTAAAACTCGTCGTTTATTGTTACTAGCAAGTGCGCGATGCTAATCACGTATCAGCGGGAACATACTTCACGACACTCACGTATTTTCACACGCGAGACACAATTAATCGCGAAAACTACGAACTAATTCGAAAGAAGTTCTTCTCGCGTCGCGCGTCGGCCATTTTGTTTTTTGCGCACGTAGGAGCGCGAAACGCGCGAAACAATTTCACCGTCTACTCGTCAATTACGATTATTGGCGAGTGCGCGATACTAATTACACACTATTGCAAACGTCCGACACTTAACGACACATATACGGCAACCGATATTCGGGCGAGACAATAATAATCGCGAGAAACACGGGACCAAATCGAACGTAGCTCCGGCTTCGTGTCGCGCGTCCGCCATAACTGACCGCTAAGGGCTATAACATACAAAATGACATAGAGTGCATATGCATAGCATAGGACTATTTGAACCAATGAGCGTCTAGCGTAGTTTTATGTAAACCAATATGGCGAGTTTATGCTAGACGCTCATTGGCCCATATAGTTTTGTGTGTTATAGCCCTAATTTGCGCGGTATTTCGAGAATCGGAAGTGTGTATCTCGATAATCGAAACGCGCGGTATTTCGATAATCGAAATATCGAGTAGCGCGCGCATTCAGCAGAGCGCGTTCAAGTTTAGAGCACGGGACAGAAGCAAATCAAAGGTAGTGATGTATTTTTATTCAACAAATTGGTTCGTACATGTAGTTGATACGCGCAAAACAGAAACATCGCGACGCTCGAGGATGAGAACACGTCCAGGAACGAATGTAGCACGGATTCAAATGAATAACCTAACATATGCCTGAAAGTGGATGTATAGGACCGGACATCGGACTGTATTATTTCAATTCACGAATTTGCAACTAAATAGTAAGTTTAATATTAACCAGTGGATTAGAATAGTGCGTCATTTGCGTTAAATAATTTATTCCGTATAATTTAATATTGTAATATTTACAAGATTTGTTTTATATACACATCTATATAAAATTTTTTTCTAAATTACTTCTCGTTTTCTGTGAAGCACTTGTTGTGTTTGAGTCAGTTCTCGTCGGTCACAGGATAAATTTTATTTAACGTAATCTAATTTCTCTTTCTCTCAAGAAATTAACACAAAATTATATATAAATGTGGACACTCAGTTTTTCTTCAGTTATATTCACATAGGTGTCCGCAACCAGCTGGACATTGTCGATTACAATTAAACCATTCTCGCATATGATTTATATGGCCGCCATGTGCACAGCCTTGGCACCACACATAAATTCCACGTACCACCTATAATTAAAAGAACAAAATACCGAATGTAAAAGTCTTTTAACACGAGTATTTAATTTTTTTAATGGTTTTTACCTGATTGCAAAGAGAACATAGAGCATGCTCGGATGTGTGACAGTGATCGCACAACCACGCGGATCGTTGCAATGGTTTCGTACATGCCACGCAACAAACGTGAATCAAAGTCGATTGTTGATTCAATTGTGATATTGAAGGAATCCATGCTAATTCTATTATCTATAAATAAAAAATGCATTTATTACGAGATCTAGTTAGAGAGAAATAATGTGCATTTTTTAATAACAAACAAACCTGAGTAGCCACATGCCAAAGCTTGAATTTACCGAGCAGGTCTAAGTATTCCAGTATCCAGTGCTCTTGCAAGGCTACTGGAATCTTTAAGTGCTTTCTCTTTTCTCCTAAAACAATGAGCATCGATACTGTTGTTTGTATATCTCTCAATTCCACATGATTGCTCAATGCTTCCAAGATCAGAGGTGTAAAATCAAAGGGTTGCCATTTTGGTAAATGTGGCACTACTAATTGAGGTTGATCCTCGACTATAACGGAAGCTGGATCCTCGCCAAGTTCGGGATGATGATTGGGAAATTGTTCCGGTAACGGAGATCTATCTTTTATCTCATGTCGTAAGGGAAAAGCTTCTTTCTGTAACTCCTTAGTCCAATCGTCATCTTCCATACGCATTACAATTTGCCTGCTTTCGGAGGGATGTTCCAAAGATACGGGTTCGTATTCGGTTTCGCCGAAAATAAAGTCGCCTTTCGTTGTCGAGGGAATGTCACTGAGCAACGGTCTTCTGTAATTGTGTTAATTGTTTTCCGATTTTTGTCAGATGCATTATTATAACACCGTAGAATTTAATTTTGAATAGTAGAAGAATCAATTCCTATACCTATATGATACTTATATAAAACATAGAATTTAATAAAAAAAATAACTGTGACATTACCTCAACAACATTGTCGAGCTAGTCGATGGTCCTTGAATATTTGGATTATCTGGCACTTCGGTTTCCGTCTCAGTCTCATCGTCACCACCGCTCGCAACGCCAGTTGGATTTTCACCCTGAAGAGACTTTGCATCGTGTTCATGACCTGAAGAAATTAAATGTAAAAAAAATTGGCACAGAATGCTATTGTAATTATAATGTTTTCGCTTACTTGACTGCTTGCTTGCATTTGAATGTTCTACACCTGAATTTTTTGCTCCTCCTGTTGCTATGTTTGAACTAGCAACATCTTCTTTAGGAGCCGTTGGAGATATTTTTAAAAGCAATTCAAGAGGATCTGCGTACATGATTTTTAGAATTTGCCAGGCTTTGCTAATCTGTAATGTAAAATTTGTTATTAAGTATTACATGTAGCATTGTACATGCATATAAACATAAATAGCTATAATATTTACATTTTCTTTGCCAAAATTCATAGCAACGCGTGCGTTATGATCACAGATTTCATTTAAATTCCCAGAAAGCAAATAACTTTCCGCGGCTATCTTAAACCAAAGCGGCTGACGTATACTCAGAGCAAATCTGTGCACTACACTCGAGGCCATACAAAATGTATCGTCGTTTGTTACTGGTGTTCTTCTATAAAAAGAGTCGTTTTGTTTTTTATGAAATTATTTTTTACAGTGCAATATCATCTGTTGCACAAGCAATACGTTTACCTCATTAAATTTGATAGTTGTCTTGCCGTAGTAGCCGGTTCATACTTTACTTTGCAAGAAAAAGTTGCATCACCTTTCAAATCTAATGCAACACTTTGCGGGTTGGCCTTGCTAGCTGGTCTTACGGCATCATCAAAAACATGATGATATAAAGTGCAATCCTATAATAGTAGAGATACAGAAAGTAAAAATTACACTGTATATCGTAGCTGTAATAAAAAAAAAAGAACAGTGATCGGCAGCATTACTCTGCTTGTAGAGAGAAATGACTGTGGATTGCCTTTCCAAGCAACACCTGTAGGAACATCTCTGTGCTCGTTAAAACTTGCAAATGGGATATACGGTCTGCGAATATCCCATACGTTTATACTGCAATCAACTACCAAGGCGCAACTGGCTATGTGATATTTTTTCTGAGGCCTCCATTTTATACGTCCTACTGATGCTATAGTGTGTATGGTGTAATCACAACTTGGTTTACCTGAGAGATCCCAAACCTACAAAAAACAAATGTGCAATGTCTCTCTCTATTTGTATTCTTTGTAAAAATCTATGGTAATACAGTATCGAGTACTTTGATAGTTTTATCTCTAGATGCAGTAGCCAACCAAGGAGCTTCAGGGTGCCAATCGCAAGCAAATATTGGGCCGCTATGTGCAGTAAAATGCTGAAAATAACGATCTGGCTTTCTCAGGTCCCACTGCTGTACATGACCATTTTCAGATACAGCAGCAAATGTATGAGGTTGCTGTGGGCAGAACTGAACATCCCTAACTGATTCTGTATTGCTAGAAAAGAAACCATGCAAAATACATATATAATTACGTAATAAATTTAATATATTATACTTTTATATATTAAATTAAGCAAATGCTCTTTCTCAAACAATTTTTATAAAACAACATTTTCAATCTTGTTATCTTTTTAATAATGATTGCATAAGCTACTCTATACAGATTATTTATATAGTGTAAAGTTAAATGATTTTTACCTATAAAATGTCCTGGTAGCTTCTTTTATTTTCAAGTCAAAACATTTCATAGTACCATCTTGAGAACCAGATATCAACCATGTAGGTTCTGTCATATGAAAACTTACTTTATTTACTGTTCTTTTATGATCTACAAATACATGCTCTTGTTTTGATCGAGATTGCTTATTTAGGTTCCAAACAACCACTGCACCATTTGTTGCCGCGGTTGCCAATATATGATCTATAAAAAATTAACAGAATAGTGTAACATAAGATATGATACAAATGTCAAATATTAAGTATATATATTACGTATTGCACCAAAAAAATAATGTTACCATCATTAAGATTCCAAGCAACATCATTGCAGGAAAAGTTCAAGTTCAAATTTTTTCCAACTCGAAGATTGCAGGCTTCCTCAAATCTATCATCCAGTAGTGTAAATATTTTAAAAACTACAATGTATATATAAAATATTACATGTACTCATAAATATGTAACTTTTTACAATATAATAACATATATATTGAAATGTATAAAACTTATCAAGCACATATTTTGCAACATGTAAAATTGAATGACATATTATAAGTGTATTTTAAAAATATGCAAAATATAGGATCTATTACACATTATAAATTGTGAAATTTTATGTACACGTGCGTATGTATATATATATTTAAAAAGAAACAAACACACCATTACGACCGGCTATCACAACCTGGCTGTTATCTTTATTAAGGGCTAAGGCATTTGCAGGTCCTTCTTGAGTTATGTGTATAGTTTTTGACGTCATACTGTATGTTCTTTTTTTAAGCAAATAGCTTTAAACTATTATGTGAGAGATAATATTTACATGATTTTTTCATCTCACTCCATAATTTCAAATTGTAATCATAACCTACGCGATACACAACACGCGCGCGCACGCTGACATACACACACATTTCGCGAAATTGACCTTTGTTGTTCAGCTCCGTAGTACTAATACATGTGTATATATAAATATGCATAAACGAGGATATGTAAGAAAAACTTTGTAGTCACTTCTAATCCAAGGTTATTTATTGATACTGTTGACAACAATGGGGGATCAGATTCATTCAGAGTTGATTATAAAGGAGGAACAAGATGGTGAAGATGATGACATTAAGAAAGGTCGGTGCTCGACCGAAGGTGGTAAAAGTATCACACATGATGCGTCGGCGATTGGTATACGACCGAAACCTTTGATTTGTAAGCCGGAAAATGTAAGCTGCAAATCCGAACCAATTGAAACCAAGTGGCAATGGGCCCCAGGAGCGTGGCAAGACGCGACTAGAACTAGTGCATTTCAGCCGTACAAGGTACTTCCTTGATTTTTTTGAACCTTTTTGGATTTTTCTTTCTTTTGGGAAGGGAAGGGTATAATTATCTTTAACGTGACGAAATTTCCGTCTTGTGGCATTCTGTCATGTCACTCTCAACTTTTACAATCAGAGACTAGTGATCATAAATCTATTCTCTCAACTATTGTTGAATCTTTCTCAATTAAAAACTAGGTAAACATTTGGGTGAGAAACATTTTTGAAACAAACTTTAAACAATATATTCTACAACTGTTTTTAATCAGAAAACATTTTTCTAATGACAAATATCTTTGTTTGATTTAAGAGAAAAATATTGTTCATTTATAGCCACCTACCTTACTTACAAATTTGCAAAGAGGCAATACTGAGACACAGATACATCAACACACTGGAAGTGATATCACATTTCATACTTTAGCAGGTCAAGGAGAACTTACACTTGATCATATAAATTCCAGTAAGTTTTAACTCATTTGTATAAATCTTTTTAATAAGTAAACATAATAACATAATTATAATTTAACTTATTTTTTTGTATATATGTACATAATATATACAGGCTCTGTAGATGCTACCGATGAAAAAGGTTTGACAGGTTTGATGTGGGCTAGTGCTTACGGACAATTAGGTAGTGCCAGGATGTTACTTCAAAAAGGTGCTGACATAAATGTTTCGGGACCAACATTGCAGACCAGTTTACACTTTGCTGCTGCTTATGGTCATCATGATGTTGTTAAATTGTTACTGAGTCGTGGTGCTAATCCAAATGCATGTGACTCAGTACGTTATAAGAGTTATTAATCTTTATATTTAATATTTGAAAATTCTCTAATTATTTCTGTTTGCACAGGATGGCAATACTCCATTAATATATGGAGCATTTTATGATCATCCACATGTGTGCCATGAATTGTTAATAAAAGGTGCAGATGTAACAATCCAAAATGCTTCAAATTTAACTGCATACACAGCAGCAAGTTTAAATAATTCAGTAAATGGTAAACTTTTTTTGAAAATGTAAAAATGTTTAAAAAAATAATAGTTTGTACATATGTTGATCTTTTTTTATAGCTAAAGCAGTTATTGCGAATCATCTGGCAACACAAATTACAAACCAGATAATTGAAGAGAATAAGTTTAACTGACAAAAAATTTACTTTACTGTAAGTGTCATTTTTATTTGTAGTTAATCTACTTTACAAAATAAAAGAAGACAATTACAATAAGCTATGTATATAATTTTTGTTTCAGAGAAAATAATTTAAATAGACAATTTATCTGTTTTGTTCTTTCAAGATAAAATTTATACTTTCTTTTTAACAAATTTTTTGTATACATATTGGCCCACTTGTGGTATGTGTCTCATGACCGTTTTGAAGATCATATATACATATATATTATATATTACATATATATATATATATATATATGTATTGTCAAACAGTGAACAATTTTAATATAATACATATACAAATTATGTAAAGAACAAGTGTCAATAAAGATCTACAGTATTAAATACTTATTGAGATAAGGATGTGTGAATTTACAAAGAAATAACAAAATTTGATGTATATATTTGATAATAATACAATCCTTTCCAAACGCTATTGCAGTACTAAAAAATATATATATATATTGAGTAAAAAGTAGAATCAATTTTTTATTTCGACGCGACAAATGATCAGCATTTTTTTTTCTAATTAAAATATCTGTTTTACAAGCATGCATAAGTATTCGGCTCAAACTAAGCATAATAACAAGTGGAGGACATATTAAGATCAATTTATACACAGCTGTTCTGTATCCCAGCTAAGACAAACAAAAAAGTTGGTTATCGTCTTTTCAAATCTAACAGTTTACACATTGCCGAAAACATGATAATCAAGGATTTTAGTTAGTTCAATTGAATAACTCACTGGCTGTGTACAAATCGGTCTTTAATGACGTTCATATGTACATATGTATGGTAAAGGCATGAAATGCACAATAGTTTCACCGGCCAGTAAATATATGAATTCTCTATATTTACTGATTGTTCCATGCTTTTATTTAACATATATAAATATAGAACAACGATGTTTGTCGTTCGTATGTATACAAGGAATGTGATGGCAATAAAATAAGAATTCAAACAATCAATCTCCAAATGTTTGATCATAACGTTATGCCTCCCTGTGTCTATTTCCACATTTTTATATGCGTAAATACTTTGTCTATTTATTATATCTTATACAACTTCATAATTGTCAGTAAAGAATACACTTTCTACTGAATACTTAACTGGGCTGTTGTCTTCTACGAGCAAAACTTCGCTAATCTGGAAAAAATAACGTGAAATTACTTTTTAAATATAAATTTCAAACTTTTACGCCATAAATTCACGATATTATATTAAATTTACCTTAATCTTGGCATACGGCGTTTTAGATGTGAACGAGACGTGAAGTGGGAAAAAATCGGCAGGTGTAGAAGAAGGGGCTGAAAATTCCATCGAACCAGACTTTGTTGACGCATCGATCACCGGTAAGGACCAGGCTAGTGTGTTTCGCCGCGCTTCGTGCGTATATTGTCCATCGCATTCACTCACGACGGGATTGCAACCAATAGGCAAGGGAATGTTTATTTGAACGTCGTTCAATTCGAGATCAGCCTGCTTCAACTCGTATTCGATACTCACGTCGCAGCCGCCTTCTCCGTTTTCAGAAGGCCAACAGTTTACTGTTAAATTAATTAATTAACAAAATTACAAATGTATCATAAATACATAAAAAAATTATTTTATTTGCAATCTTACTTGTAATTGGTAATGCCGTTTCATCCTGAGCTTGGAAACGCCATTTCAGCACGCCAACATCAGTATTCAATGGGAATGGTTTCGCAGGGACTTTCAAACCTATTTGTCCATGCACTCTGAACAATTCTTTGTCTACATTTGGATGTGTTTGTAACTGAATTCCTCTCGTGTCCCTATTTTCAATCTGTACACGAATACGACCCCATTTCTCATCGGAGATGTGTAAAGTTACCAAGCCGTGCAGCTCGAAATTTTGCAAACCTCCATCCCGACCGACACGCACATTAAGTCTCTCTTCTTGTCTTAGGTGAACCCTTTTAAAAATATATATTTGCATTAGTTGCAAATTTGAGTAACCATAAAGCTTCTTACACATGATACATACATTTCTGTGTTCATTATTTGAGGAGTGATTGGCGGTAATTTTGTTCCAGAAGTGGCAATTGGTCCTGACACAACATTTTCTCCCTCTTCCTTCAATTGATCAACAAAAGAATCTACATCACGAGACTTACCACCTAATTTCATTGCACCTGGCCCGGCATTGATTGGTTTTCTAATGAAAAGAACAATTATAATAGTGAAACCACGTGTCTACGTAATTACTATTGAAATCACATACTGTTTAGGCTTATAAGAAGGTCTAATTGGTTCAGGCACAAAGTTGGCTGTATCACCAACAGTTGGAGTGGCTGGAGTGCTACCGCTGCCGTATCCACCACTAAATCCGGGACTTTTAATGCCACCCTTTTTATTGGCTTCCATTATCCTTTGTTTCTGTAATTCTTTAGCTTTTTCACGCATTTTGTTTTTAGCCTCACGTTCCTGCGTCATTCTGACTGCTTGATAAACCTTCTCTTCATGTGAATCCATTTGCACAAAGGTTCTGATTTGTGCTAAATTAACATTCTCTCTGTAACCTAACGCAACTATCTCATCAAATGCAAATATCAAATTAAAAGCATTCTCCGATATTTCATATTCATCCACTGAGTTGCAAAATTCTGGAATCTAAAAGATAATAATATGTAAGTATTGTGCATATTGTATTTATGTAACATAATATTATGTTTAAATGTTGAGTTTTTGTTGCATTTGTACACACAATCCACTTACAACTCTTGCAAAAAGCCTTAAAGTTTCCAGATCTTCCAAAATATTACTGGCCTTAGTAGTAATAAGCAACATATATACTTTTTCAAGTGGCTGATAAACATATCTGACAGATTCGGTTTCTACAAATGTGTGTTGTTTGCCTGAGCTCATCAGTTTTGGAAAGGCAGCAAGTAGGCCTTCTATTCTTGCCTTTGTCATCTCGACAAACTGTCGAGAAAGTATAGCTAGAAAAACAATGCGATAATTATAGTAAAGTACTTGTGAAAAACACTGTCATCACTCAAATATCTATTAACAAGTCAAGTTTGAGATATATGAAGAAATAAATATTGCATCACTTTTTTATGTATTATCAACCATCTATTACTTAAAAAGTAAGTAAAAGTTTTTCTTAAATGTTGTTCTTGAAAAATAAGACAGCGTAGATAGTAATATCTTGTTGTAAATACACATATTTAAATCCACTGTTGTGTGATCAAAATAGGAGCAGAAGTTGGAACAAAACTTGTGCCACACATGTCAAAAGCAGCTGCTAGCGCAATGTTTCATTTTCACTTACTTTTTCCGGCTTTGGTGCATACTGCAGCGGCAATGAGTACCTGTAAAAAAAAGAACGAGTGTTTCAAACATTTAACTGGCAAATTCTTGGAAAATAACGTTTGGCAGTACTCGCTAATGGATGACATCTGCGGACATCATCACGAGGTCGTCACGTTGCGGACAAACAATCTTTCGCACGTACAACTTCGAGCAGTAATTTTTTCACACGCGAGAAATTAAAACACTTACCATTCTGCCGATCCCGAAACACCGTGTTAACTCGTGATTAATCAAAACGTGATATTTTTTCACCTAAACCGACACACTCTCCACATCACATATACAAATACACGATAAAAGAGAGCAGCAGATGGCGTTCTCGTGCTGACGTGTGCCAGTAGAGACTCTGCATGACGAGAGAAACGACGCATCGCGAGGTTGGACGCCATGTCGTGTCGACAATTTAGGCCGCGTTTCGATATTCACCGCCACTACTGAATATCTGTAATATACGTCACGTGAATTATAGATTTTCAGTGTCTGAGAGTGAAACAAGAGAACGCCTTAACCTAACCGGTGCGTTCAAAAACACAACTGTTGCGCAATATTATTGAAGAACACCTGCGTCAAGTAAGCTCTCACACACGAACACATTCAATGGGCGCGTTCAGCAAAACAGTCGCCGAGAACGCCCAGTTGGTCGTGTTTTCAACGCACACGAAGTTCGTTCTACAAGTGAGAGCCAATCACGTTCGATCGCCGCGAAGCGGGTTGTTTTGCTGAACGCACCGGCGAACGATCGGCCGCCATTTTTGTGAGCGCTTTTCGGTGTTTCTTTGACTTTCGAGAACGATCCAACTCAAATCGGTCGAAAACGCTGCAACTCCGAACTGTTAAATATTCTCCACTCGTTCTATTCTTCGATGCTTGGTCGTGTGATGGAGATCAAACAAGGTTTTTATCATCTAAATGGCAGAAAAGTGAAATACAAATGTGAGAACTACGTCGACGACGAGGAGAGGGAAAGACGGAATAAGTTATTCGTCGCCGTGCCACTGGATAACCGCGATACGGTATGTTTACACATTAATACGGTTAAACAAATATAGTTTTACAATCACGTACATGTTGTGCAAGCATCTAACAAGAGTTTTTTCTGTTACTTTCTAGAACTTTCAAGAGCTCGAAGTCGCCAGCAAAGTTTTTTCGATTTGCGCGCGTTGTTGTGGTGGGTTTTTTTTTCATATACGGAGCTCCGCTTTCTTTCGTGACGAAGTGAACATATTTCATCGCATATCTAATGACAATATATCGCATATCTATTGATAATATATCGCGATAAGACACTTTTTGAAACAAGAACTTGAGAAAGTCGCCAAAGCAGCGTTTTTTCGCGGGTATCGTCGCGATCGGTCGGTTTTCTCATCTCACAGAGACAAGACTTTTTGTAAGAAGACTGCGTGTAATTAATTTTAAGTGACATTGTCCGTTTTTCTGTGCGTCAGCGGTATCGCTCGCTTATTACTATAATCGCGTTGTCGGAAACAAAGCAACCGGAGTGGTTCGCAACGAGAAGTTTCTAGAGAGAATTTAAGCTCCGAGTGTAAACGGTAAACAAAGAAATAATTGTACGTATCGCAACCACCGCCGTTTGTGTGCAGAAGAAAAGAATGAAATGGGAGATACAGTTGGGGTGACGGCGCTGCAAAGAGAGAAGCGGAACACCACCTAACCCAATTAGCTCTTGGACTAATTTGATCCAGGTACGTGCTTACTACGGCACTTTTTTGCGAGCGTAAGCAATAACCATCTTGATAATAAAAGATCACTCTTGCATTTTTACAGATCCATGCAACGCGGAATCGATCGCAGATGGAATCGTCGGATCGCCGATGGAATCGTTGGGATCGTCGATGGAATCGTGGAATGGACTTCGAAATCGCCGCTTCGTCTGTCGACGCAGATATCGATCGATCGTCATTTTGATTAGCAGACGCATCGATGCAAAAGCAGCGCAGCGAACGAGTGAGCGAAAAATCAGATTTTTCTTTCTCTTTGAGATCACAAAATGAAATTTATCACGTAAAACTCAGAGCATATATATCTCGCATATATACATTTCGCTTTGAAACAAACACGTGCAGAGTCCGTGTGTTACATTTTGCTCGAAATATTATATATTTTATACGTCCTTTGATTCTCCGCGATAAGTTTGAAACTACTAAGTCTATTTCTGCAATTACTATCGCGGCAGACCACGGGTAGCGGCACAGAAATTTCCGAGCGCGCGGTTTTCACGGTATGCCAACGGTATTAGCGTAATATCAACGTGCACGAAAATTTAACCGGATAATACGAGAGAGAGAGTAATAATAAGCTTAGCTATTTCCATTATGTCGAAAATAGCGAGGAAATATCAGCTGGAATTCGCTTTAACGTTTTTTTTTTTTTTTTACCTCACGATATCTTTATATAAGTTTAATGTAAAATCTTTGTTTGTTCTGACATTTATGATTAATTTAATATTTACGTGGTTTTACACACGTCGCTGTCTTCTTGATGTGTGAAAGTCGCAACACATTTAACTTGTTTTTCTCTCTCGCGCGCAATTATGCGCGTGGAGGATAAATATGTTTCGATAAGAAAACGGTTATCGCGACAATTTCCTTGGTGGAGAAAAAAAAATGTGCGGAACACGGGCCGAAGATAAACGACATTGTGCGCGTTTTGCATGTGCGACACCGGGATATAATCGCGAAATCCGCGCTTTCGAATGCAAATGTAACGAGAACCGCGCCGGTATCCTCGGACGAGGACAATCGACGTGCGCAGCCGTGAGATTTACGGGCTGTGTGTTTACCGCAAATTTATTTTTGCGCAAAAAACAGTGCTTTCCGGGTGCGGTTCTATCCGGCATCGGATGCGAATTAATACGCGGAGAAATCCGCGCATCGTTATTTTCGCACCGCTATTTATCATTATCTCTCGCGTTATTTACGGAATCGCGCATATTCCGCAATCTTCCCGTTCGAAAAATATCGATTATCATTTCCATTTGGCAACGTTTGATTTTGCAACAAATTTTAAACTCGTGAAAGTTTACGACTAGCACTTAGTTAAAAGGTCGATACGAGTCGAAATGTGCTGGATATACGCGCACAAATATATTTTTCAACGTTAAAATTAACACACTTGGAAATTCGAATTGATTTCCATTCGAAAACTCTCATCTAAAATGCTTAATTTGCATCTCGAATGTGAAACAAATATTATATCCACACATATTTTGGACATTCTCGTGCGAATGTTAATTTTACATTTTTATTTTTAACTTCGGGACGACATCAACGGGGCAGACAAATAAGTTTTTCAAATCACATCCCGGTTAAATATATATTTTTTTTAACTCTCAAAGCAGAAGAATACAATTTGTTTTCTCTGATCTTTTCTCTTCTGTGACATTTATATAAATTGTTTGACTGCAAATTTTCTTAGCGTGACGCGGAGCTTTATGAAGGCTATAAACGAGATGTTCGAACGACGCGAGGCGAAGTTGGTGTATACGTAATCTTATTAAATGGATGAGGTTTACTGCGCTGAACACACACATACATACATGCGAAATATAGGTCAGTGGTTTCGTCGACGAGACCAAAGCAAACCTAAATCCGGGGGAGATGAATCGCGCAAATATATACAAAACAACGCGCGGATATTTGTGTTGCGAGAAAGTCGATCACAATTTTTTTACCGTAATCGAAAGATTTAAATGCCGCATTGGCATCTTGTATGCGCGTGTCTGTAGCGATCGTTAAGCCGAAGTTTTGCTCGCTCTAATGCTTCCTCTAATGACAAGCTCAAAGAAAGAGAGAGAAAGGGAGCTTCGGATAAATTAATCTTCATGTAAATAATCTTTCGGTTATTTAAAGGACTTCATGTGCGTAGGATTTCCCGCGGGGAAAAGTAAATCCCTCTTCCATCTCACTCCCGTTTCTCTCTCTCTCTCTCTCTCTCTTGCCTTGTCTGGATTTGATTAATTAAGGGATTGCAGGGAACAATCAATCGTTTCTCGAGGATAATGGCCAGTTCGTATATAGATGGTCGAAGTCTGTGAACGAGTTTGTGCCGATTTCGGATTTCGATCGATTCCCCGAGATTTTTGCGTCTTGATAAAAAAGACTCGTGACTTTTCGTCACATATAATTTTATCATTTGCAAATATTAAACATCTTTTTTTTTTTCTTAATGAGTATTTAACGAGTATTTAACGAAGTTACCGTGTACTCTGCTCGGGTCGATCGTCTTTCTCGATTAAAATCGAACAATTGAGTTTTTATCGCAGAATCGTAGACGGTCACATATAAATAATTGATAATTGCAATGTTCAGTCGCGCGAAAATTTTGCAATGGTCATGACATTTAATTTAGCATATAAGAATTACATCCAGTCCAGACTTTTTAAATTAAACATGTAAACTCTGACAACGTAAGTCAATTATTTGTTTCCGTTAATGAGCTTCTCTCACATCTTATTTAATTTTTTTTTTTCATTACAGAAAACATTTTTAATGCAATTTGTCAGGCGATAAAAATGTTACATTTTCAAAGTTCTTTCATTAAACTGAAAATCTCGAATTTCCATTTCCCGTATGCGCAAAAATTGCGCCGCGATGCACTTAACATGATTTTTTGACGATATCGTGGTCAATGATGAACGCTTCTTTTAGCCGAATACGGTTCCTGTACTTTGCTAAGCGAAGGTTCGCGCCATCATTTGTCGAGCTGTCCATTCATCTGTTCGTGGTCGGTTGGTTGGTTGGTCGGTCGGTCGGTTGGTCGGTCGGTCGGTCGGTCGAGCTTTGCCACGAAGCGAGACAAGGCTACGAACCAAAGCGAGATGCAACTCGCAACAGCGCACGACCACGCGCTCTCCAGCGACGAGAAGAGAGAGAGAGAGAGAGAGAGAGAGAGAGAGAGAGAGTGTTAGAGAGAGGGAGGAGGAAACGCGCGGAGGGAACCCGGGAGCTCTATCGACCGACTTCTCTCATCCAGCATCCCAGCTACGGAGCCGTAGTAGTAGTTTTGCAGCTGAAATCTCCTCCTCCTCCTCCTCCTCCTACTACTACTATTGCCACTCTGTATAATTCTCCCGCCTTCTATCTTATTCTATCTCGGTATTCTGTACGAGAGAGCGAGAGATTCCCTCTACCATCCCCGGTATATTTCTCTTCCGCTTATACTCCTAGAGGGGGGAAGAAGCCTTGCTCTCTCTTGCTTCAGCCACGAACTCTTGACATTTCGCCGTACCAGTGCACTAGTTCTCTATCCCAGCGAAAACTCAGATGTCCTCCAAGCCTTGTTAATGCGCGCTGATTGCCGACTCCGTTCCGCGTGCGCCGCTTACCACGCTCGTTCACGTTGAAAGGGCGCGAGAGAAAAGAGGGTCCGAGCGAAAAGAATCTCAAGGGGATGAGTTTAGATAAACGGAAACGTTATTACGAGAACGTTGAAGGGCACGTCGCGAGATTTTACACACCGATAGCCTTTTCATTGTGCGTAGACTTTCATTTCGTGTAAGTTCGAAAGAGAGAGAGAGAGAGAGAAAGACATTGCTGTGTGTAGCATTCGCGAGAATAGAATCGTCTCTCTTTGTAAAGAGCCGCAAGCTCTTGAGCTTAACCTTCGGCTTTTATTCCCACTCATCCCACTCTCTTCCGTTTGAGCGACAATCTTTGACCCAAAAACTCCACTTGTCGCGGAGATGCTCTGAATTGGAAAACGTTTTAAGACGAGACGCGGCGAGACGCTTTTTCTCTCTTTCTCTCGGATTGATAAGACGGTGCTCTTTCGCCCGATATACATTAGTGCGGCGGGACGTATTTTCGTCGGCGGTGAAGCCGCTATACGAAGAGACGGTAATGTTTCCGTGGCCGGAAGTTACATTTATTTTATTCATGCAGTGCCACGTCGGGATTGGTGCAAACACCGTGTGCACCGAGAGCACGATCAATTTCCATATGCAAAACGTCGCTCTGACGTCGAACAAAGTGCGCGGATCCGCGCGCCGTGTAGTTCGGTTCGGTTGTTGCGATTCAACTACAACACGCGGACGGAACACGTACGTTTCCAATAATATCGAGCGACGGAATCGCACGTATCGCGCTTTTTTTTTTTTTTAACTTTCGCCGCGACAGTTATCACCGCGAGTATATAAATACATCGTGATAAAATTACGTGCCAGATAAATCGTGGAAAGCGTGAAAGCTCATCGGTCAAAGCAATATATCCGACCTTTCCAAAT
Organism: Pseudomyrmex pallidus; assembly: GCA_014825455.1. Taxonomy (NCBI): domain Eukaryota; kingdom Metazoa; phylum Arthropoda; class Insecta; order Hymenoptera; family Formicidae; genus Pseudomyrmex; species Pseudomyrmex pallidus. The sequence continues at coordinate 16,392 of QVNV01008158.1, forward strand.
TAAATAAATGCGGCAAATTTGAACTAAAGCAGGATGTAATGCAAATACATGTGTTAAAAATAATAAAATATGTTAATACATATATTTGTATATTTGTAAATATATTAATATATTTAAAAATATATTAAATTTTAATGCATCTCAATATAATATACATTTCGATTTTTATTTTAAATCATCCTCAGATGATGATACACTTAAATTAACAATTATTTTGTGATTAAGTATTAGACAATACAAAATTTACGTTGGCTCATTGTTTTCAACTACGCAATTTAATGAAAAATAATGTCAAATTGTTAAACGTAAAGTGCGTGCACTGTCATATATAAATCAAACATCTTAAGAATCAACTCTAGAACTCTATATTGAAACATATTGATATTGCTGCATTAGAATTTAATATATTATTTATTCAAATTTACACATTCAATATAGGTTTTATTGCTTTCTATATATCTATATTGCAATTAACTTCAACATTAATTTCATATTCTTCGTTTTTTCGAGTTGTAAAGTCTTTTTATAAAATTGTGTTTTTTTTTCATCGCGTTGATCGTGACCGTCTTGATCGTGACCGCGTTGATCTTTTTATTACAAAATTTATATATAAATATATTTATCGTCGACTGCATATACACACACACACACACACACACACGTAAATTTACATTTTTGCTGTACGCGTAATTCAACATCGTGACGCGTTTGTCGTAATAAAACACGATGACAGTTGGATAAAAAACGGCGAAGTATATATACGGCAGCCGATGCAAAACTGCGAGGAACGTTTCTAGGACATTTCGCGCGAAATCGCCAAAACATCGGTGCTTTTTCCGCAATTTCATCAGTTCTCTTCACGTGCGAACGACTTGCCGCGCTGGTCGCGAAGCAGCAATTTCCATTGCATATTCAGGGGCCTAAACGCTCTGTCGTTGCCAGCAGTCGCAAAGTTATTACAGCTGACGTACTCCGGTGCAAACGAGATAGGCAGAAAAGTGGGAGAAAGACGCGGTAAGAGAAAAGCGCGGCGGATTAATTTTCTCTCCCGCTTTTTCGCGTCGTCTTTTATGCGCTTTTTATCCTCCGACTCGATAAATTACACCGAAAAAACGTATTTTTCGCCTCGCGTTTACGGCGGCGGCGCCGGCTTTATTTTTTTTTATTTATTTATTTTTTTTTTCAACTCTCCTCGTGCGCAAAAAATGAGATAAATTTTATAAAATTGTTTTAAATCAAAACTAAACGCGTTTTCAAAAACTTGCAGTTTAGACTCTTGTCTGTGACAAGGTAATTCCATGGGAAACACGTTGTTGTAAACCAACTCTCTAGACGTGCCAACTCGAGAAACGGAAACGGGCGGACGAAAGTAGGTTGCTAGGTTCTGACTCGGCTCAAACATCTTGTTATAATTCTCACGTGGGGTTCATCGGATCTCGCCCATCTCATCGCGTAAGACGATATTACATTATATCCTCGGACACAGCGCAACGCGGTGTATATTCTGTAACGATCGGTGAAATTCTGTAATGGCAGTCCGCGCGATCCGTATGCATAACATTCGACGACGCCGATCTATGTACTTTGTAGATGGAGTATATGTAATCTTCATCCGATGCCCGGGTAATCCGATGATCGTCTGCACAATCCGAGCTCGTCTACGATTCGCGCCAATATCGATCGGCGACGTACCATCCGGCATGCAACGTTACATATAGAATATACCCTTAACAATCGAGATAATTACAAACCTTCTCGAAAAAAAGATATCAAGCGCACGAGCTACTCGTGTTTTTTTTAATTAAAAAAAACACGAGCCTCTCTTATTTTGCCAGTAAAAATTTATTTCCGTACGATGTCTCTCTCTGTAAAAAGTATTTTATCGCATAAAAATTCTTTCTTTGCAAAAAAAATAGTATCAATAAATAGCGCCGAGTAAAATCTTATGTCGCTGTATTATAAAGCATAAAACATTAATATGAAATGCATAAAACATTAATATAAAATACATAAAACATTGAAATATAAATTATAAAATTTATACAACAAGATATAAATATAAAATTCAAATTTAAAATATAAAACACACGAACAAACACAAAACATTACAAAACAATAAATTAATTTGTATGTAGAACAGCTTTAGACCAGCCAGATAATTGCAAAATTTCTTTTATTGTCATAATCATTAAATCGCACAATAATCGAAAAAATAATGCCAGCGAACAATAATAACAGTAACAATAAAGAAGATAAATAAAAAAAAAAAAAAAGACGCGGATGCTAGAAAAACCACGTTGTGTAATACTTTCCCCTCAGAAATCCTCGTCGACGAAATCGCGAGGGTAAATATCATATTCTCGTGCCGTAGTATACACAGTTGTGTAGTATATACAGAAACCCGGACTTTTATTCTTTATGTGTGTTGAAACTGGAAACCCTGCGCGCGCGTAATGGAAGTTTCTACACAGCAGTATCTTTCGCTGTAATTGTAAATGCTATTGTGAAGCTTTTAGTTGCGAAAAAAAAAAAAAAACAACTATCAGTTTCATATTGAAGAACGAAAGAAAAATGAACCGTAAACAATCGCATAAACTGCAACACATTGTTTAAACAATTGTTCGTCGATTGAATCTTGACGATTCCGACGATTATAAATTTTCGCGCGTTAAATGTTCGAACGATTTATGTTGAATGTGCGTTGCGCGCGCGATTTTCGCGTAAATCCACGAAACGGCGGCGACTCATTAACATTCTCGGCGATAACCGAGAGCTCGAAAGCTAGGCGGGGCTCCCGAATAAATTTCGCCACTTCAGGGTTACTCCGCTTCGATATTCTGCTTTCCTTTTGTCACCGCCAGACACAATAACGCCGCCGGGGGTGTAACGCGGCCGCGATGGCGTGTCTCACTTTGTTGCACCCGCGGAGTTCGAATTCCATCAGGCGGAATTACAACGACAATACGCATATTCTTCTTCGTTTGCTGGAATTCCAGTGCCAACGCCGAGTTCAATGTAATCTTACTGATATATACACACATATATATATATATCTCTGCGCGAACATTTGTCGCTCGTTCAATCGGCAAATTCGCATCTCTGGCATGTTATTGTTGCGCGTTTCGAATTTGACAATGATTTTGTCACGCTTTGCTTCGAGTGGGATTTAATTACGGTAAGCTCAACGAGGATAATTGTTATGTAATAACGCTGATCTCGTCGCAATTACGTTTGCTCGATTTTCAATCGCGCGTCGCGGGTAAACAACCGACTGAAACAAGTGGTTGAACATCGCGAACTTTAATCCGTGTGGTTCGTGTTGCCTTTTACGAGAGATTAAATAACTAAATGTACTTATGTGTTTAACTTGAATTTGTCGTAGGAGAGTTGTGTATACCTCTTGGAGAATAGTTCTTCTCTCCGCTAGAGTGTTGATTTTCTCTTCGTTGTTTTGCTCATCTCTCGTTGCCTTAATCACCGTTCTTCCTTCCGCGGTAGAAAGGAAGTTTTATTGGCAATCCTGAGGTGGCGATGATGAAATCTTGGTTAAAGAAAAGCAGCGAGGAATGAGTAATTAAATAAACGTGCTCTATTTATCTCGCTCGTTAAACTCTTTCGTTCGTTGGAAAATATTCGTCATTCATTAGAGATTCGCGCGCGGTATCTTGCGTTTGCCAATGACGGAGCAAAATGTGTTGTTTCGCGAAACAATATAATAATTTTGGAAAATATCGATGAGAGGGGAATGATTTCGACAGGTCTGCGTGACGAATTTGCATTTCAATTGTTATCGTCCAACGATAACAATCGGAGTCTGACCATTTATTAATACGGCTCTCGCTCGATAACAGAAATTACATTTGCGTCCGTATGCGCGCGTCTCCAGTTTTATTCACTCGCTTGTGTTCGCGAATTCATTTGCATGAAACACGCCATTGCGACCTGGTAGCTGCGGCCGCCACACCACCAGGTGCTGCCGACACAACAACGCGGCATTACAAAAATTATATTTTTAACACGGCAGTGTCGTGTGTACGCGTGAAATCACGAGATACTTACAAAAAAAAAAAATATTTCCGCGAAATAAAATACGTATGTAACTTCCGCGCGCGATCAGAATCGAATTTGTTGCTGCCGACTCTTTTGTCGAAACGAACGAAGTGAAATATAACTTTTTCCAATTTTTTTAAATATAATTTTTTATGCGCATGTGTGTAAGCGTGTGTAATTTCACTTTAGTCGAAAAATACATTGCGATATTCAACATATAACAACGTTGAAATCAGCGGATACGCCGCGCGTAACAAAAAGGGTTCCGTTACCACCCCTATCGCGCGTTCCTGATACCGGTCACTATAAATTGTAACAGTTACGCTTTCGCGATTCCATTCAAGATTCCGGTGGCGCAAACATTACAACCCCTTACTCGCGTTGCCGCGAAAACGGAATATAGCTCTGTAAGCTTTCCGCAGACCGGCGAAGGGGTTGATATGGAAAGGTTGAATTGTGAAAGACGCGCTGAATACAACGGCGACTCGCGTGTGCATACGTGTGTATAGGGATACAAGAATGCGAAAGGGAGAGAGACGAAAGTAGAGCGGGAAAGTCGGGAAAAAGGGGTGTGGGGGAAGGGTGAGTGGGGGATGAAAGGAGACCGGTGCCGCTGTTACCTTCCTGTCGGGAATAGGGAACGAGGAAGAGAGCTAGGTCAGGGCAAAACAACGTTAAATCCAGCACTGCCAGCCCCGGGGCGCAATTTCCGCCATCCAGTACCCGAAGTGCGGAAGGCGATGACGACACCAGCTAGTTCTTTGGATCATCTATCTTCGTTCCCCGAGAAATAATCCGCCGCGATATTATCGGCATTCCGTTATGTTGGCTCTTCTATCGGGTCTGTCTTTGCGAGATGGACTCGGAAAAACATACGAACAAATATGTGCCGCAATCTCTTTGTAACATCGATCTTCGACGTTGAATTTATAACTTCATTTAGGGTGTATGATCTCTGATCGTTGTAAAAAAAAAAAAGTAATCGAGTCGATAATTTCGCGATATCCGAAGCAGCATTTGCGATTGTTGCTTAATTTTTCAAAGTATGTTATACTTTTTACTTGTAGAAAAACAATGTCTATCAATCGTTTTGCCAATTGTCAGAAAAGTATCCCGTTAGGAACATTAAGCTGTTGTCATTTTTGAGAGAGAGAGAAACAATGGCTGTAACACACTCGTAAATATTGCCTGTAAACTGTGCCGAGTACGGTACTAGAATTTTTACGGCACCAGTGCGAAGGAGTTACGAGTGGTGTGCATGAAAAGGATGTTCATCTACCTTCACGCGCGCCGCGCCGTGTGACTTTTTCCCTTCGCGGCTAACGGACGAACGAGCGCATTCCGTTCCCGTCGTCAGCGAGAATCACTGTTCTCGCTCTCTCTCTCTCTCTCTCTCTCTCTCTCTTTTCTCCCGCTCACACACATATCTCTCGTGTAATATTGATCTTCTCTCTGGGATTCGTGAAATTGGTGAGCACTACGTACGCGATCACACACAACGCGCGTTACGTACCGCGTTTCCGTGCCGCGCGGAAATTCGAGCAAACGCGTAATCAATTGCAGAATTATCAAACGCCGCCAAACACAAGCTCATTAACCCTCTCTGACGTTTCTCACAATGATTTACTGATATTCCGTTTGCAAACAAATTTGATCGGTTTATATTACAATTTTCCGTCATTGGATAACATACAACAGAAAATCCAGCGATACTCTCGTTCATTTTTCTCGTAAAACGCGCACAAGTTTTTTAATATTCTGACGACAAGGCTTCGAGAGAATTTGTTTTTTTTTTTGTTTTTCGAATATCGTCTCGCGCGTGTTAATCGGAAAGAAGAATATCTTCTTTTGATCGCGCAGAGCTCGGTTTACGTCAATCGCTTGTTTGACGCGCTATACGTCTATCTGGATCGTGACACCTGCTATGCCCGTTCTCTCTTCGTTACAATTGCTGACGCAGATCGGTAATTGAGACGGTCGGAGTAATTGCATTTAGTCTACCGCTATGGCGTCGGACACGTACCGAGCGTCTCCTTCGTGGAATACCAATGAACGTGTTCTCGTTACCGAAGGAATATACGCGCGTTGAAACGAACGTTCGAACGTCAAAAATCAATAGCACGCTCGCGAACGTGAATTCCGACGAAAAATTTCACGTTGCCGAGCTATTGTCCCCCGACGTTTTACCGCGAACAATGTTTTTTAACACAATAATGAGTTTTTCCTTGCACAAAGTTTTGCGTAAAAAAAAAAAAGAGATTTATGGAAAAGATCCCGTGAAATGTAACGTGTTTTGTAAATTCGCGCACGGCGAACTTTTGCTTGAAATTAATTGTTGCAAAATTTCTTTTGTGCTTCTTATATACGCACAATTACGTTACATATGTAATTGCATTTAACCTTGCATATATAATTGCGTTTAACTTTACCACTTGCGCTATATGCAATTGCATTTACATTCGCCAGTAATCGTACGCGAGTTCTCAGACTCTCTCTCGAGCAACGTGGTGAGTTCTCTCTAGCATATAGACTATATCTCTCGTAAGAGGAAACACTCCGTCATAGTTGGAATAACAGTCGCGTTACAGGGATACGAAGGTGTTTGCGATCTCGTTATAAAATTATTTTATATATACACGCACACATATGTGATAAAACACATCGAGTTTTCCATGACTGCATAATTAATTGTACGTATCTGGCGCGTTGTACAATTTAAACTCCCATTTCCTCGAGAATTCATATTCAGTGTTTGGCGGCGCGCGCGCGAGTTACTCAATAAATTAATAACTATATTAAACGCATTGCTTCATCACATTTCCAGTTAGATTTTTCCCTACGTGTTAATTGTAAGTGTGTAAGATAATATTACACGGGTATTAATTATATTGTGCAAATATATGAATTCTCGAGGAAATGTGTATGTGACGTATAATAATAATGTTAATATATTAAAATACGTGTATTGTTATAATACGCGTAGCAATATACGTATTAATATATTAATTACATTATTACAAATCGCGTAATTTCTGTAATCTTGCACATGCATATTCGATGGATCGCGTAACAAGTGACAATTCGAGCCCCTGTCCGATCATCTCTTTGTTCCTCCTTCTCCCCTCTGTTTCTCTTCTTCCTTCTCTCTCCCCTTCCTTCAGTCTCAACACTGGCTTTAATTGGGTCTTCGCAATTACTATCAAACAGTTTCCTATCATCCCGCGCCTCCTCGTTAGTGTATATCGATGTCACCTTGCGATGATTAACGAGACAATGCCGGCGATCTCTACTCATCTCGAGCTGCATCTATTCATTGTTAACATTTTAACGGACCGAGCCGTTCTTATGATCACAGAAAACGGTGAAATTCTCAGAAATATGGATATTAAACTCTTTGATACGATGCTGCTCAAAGCAGATGCTGCTTTAATATCCATTAGCCGTCGTTAGTGATTAGCGCCGCAATTTAGTCGAGAACAATCGCGATTACCAGTGCCTGTCACTATCTCCTTGTCTCTTCTCTCTCTCTCACACACACACACACACACCCTCGTTGTAGAATACAAGACTCAATAAGAGATAACGAGGTCGCAAGAGGTACTTGCCGAGTAGCCTAATAATTCGCCATTTTGACCCACTCGCAAACGTGTCATCGGCACTTGAAACAGTTCACAGATCGTAACGGACAAGCGTGCGCGGAATTGTGTTCGTCGCAGTTGTGTCTGCGGCGAATCGCTCTTTAGCAACTCGATCGAATTGCACAATAATCGTGACAATTACGAATTCGAGACAAAGCGCGTTTATATCCGACCATAGATGTAATCGCACATATTTAGAGACAATGTGTAAAGGTAAGAGCCTCTCGGGTCGAGATATGAAAGCTATCTTTTGCAAAGCGTTATAGCTGTCATAACAAGGTACAAAGTTAACTGCACAAACTGCGAACTAGTTGGAGAACTCTCAGTCCTTTCAAAATAAGGCGAGATCTCTAATTAGAGAATTATAGAATTTATTGTCGCGATGCTTTACACGCATTGTAAGAAGCAACTTTTTTTTCTTGTTAGCTGATTCTTTTTTTTTTTTTTCATCGATTCTTTGTTTTCTCTCTCTTTCTCTCTCTCTCTTCTCTGTGTCTTCTTTAATTTTCATCGCTCGTTGTTTCGCTTGTAAATTTCGCAATAGCAGTTTTATAATTACGAGCGCAGAAGTGCGGGACCGCGCGCGCGCGCAGTCGGAAAACATAGAAGCTTTTAAGGCCGAGAAGTTAAAAACAGAAATAAAGGAAATCACATAAAATAGCTTCTCGAGGGAAAACGGAAAGGGCCGAAAATAAAGCAAGCGGAAATACATCCGTTTCAAAACATTATCCGAGCGAGCACTCAAACTCACGCGCACGCGCGAAAAGAAAATAAGAATGTAAATGATTCACAATTTTATTTAACAGTACCGAAATTTATACTTTCGCGTCTTTTTTTTTTTTTATTATTGCGGTTGTTGATTTGCAACAAACGTTGTTAGAAAGATTTTATTTTCGACCCTTAAATAATATAAGATTTAATCAACGGTCGAGAGCCTGAATAGTTTCATACAAGATTAATTGAGAAAACCGAAGTAAGTCCTTTCCTTTTCCCGCGGTCCAGAACTTCCTCGAGAGAGAGACGGGCTTGGGGGTTTCGTGGTTTCTTCTTTGAAATAGAAAGGAGAAGAGGCAACACGCTTGTCCAGGTCGACCGACGAAACTAAGTACGTACTAAGATTCGACGAGGTGGTAGTCCGGGCGCGGCGTTACTGCTAATTACGAATTCGTGATGTGCCACCAAGTTCCAGAGATCTTAATTAAGAGAAAACCGCGCTAAGAAAATTCCTTGTTTCCCTTCTTTTCCCTGAGTAAAAAGACGAATCCCGTCCTATTTCGACCACGGGGGAAGTTAAATTGACCAACTAATAACAGGCCACTTCGCCACTTCGCTTTTGTATGCTTCGTTTCATTGCAAAAAGTTTTCTTATGTTATAAAATAAGATGATTTTCCAATTGAGCTAAAATATTTTCAATTCGTAATATTATTGAATCAAGAGACAGGAGTGTACAGCGCCATATGTACGTGAAAAATATATATTTTGTGAGATATGCAAGTTTGATTCGCGGCCAAGATGTTTTTTTCTCATTGAAATTTCTTAAATTTATTTATTTTTTTATATTTTATCGAGGCGTTAAATGAAAAAGGTAATTATTCATATATACGTAACGTCGTATATGAATTTTAGATTTGTTGCTCAATTCGAATTTTCCAATGTGTATTGATTAACATTAATTAACATTAATTAATTTACACATTAAAAATATTATAGTCCTATTTCTTGATTTAGTTTCATACTCGATAAAGTCGCGATATTGTTTTTACGTATTTGTTAGATGAAGCATATCCAACCGCTGTTTTCTACGGAATACACGTGCTTTTGCGCGATAACACACTTGCATGAATCCTAATTTTATCATCCCTTGAAAACGTTGCAACGTTGCGTCGCAATATCTCTTGCGTTAGGGAGACGTTAACGTTAACTAAATCCCACGGTAAATCTGCACACACGCTGACACATTCTCGAGCGAGAGCACGAGGCGCGTGTATTTTTAATTCTCATGTAAATAAACGCAGATACAATGCGAGTATCAGAAATTCTCGTAACAAGATTTCGCGCAATTTAATTAAAGAAGAAGAACACGCGGCAAAGAGTTTCAAAATAAAATTTTGAAAAGAAAACACACGGGATACGCTCTTGAAAGAACAGCTCGCGACGACGCGACGTGGACGATAAATCTAAATTCCACGGAGGTTGTTGGCATTCTTGGCGCTGTGCCAACGGTGATTCAATTTCGGATCACAACCCTTGGGGTGTAACAACCACCAGAGAAATATACGCGCCTAAATTTTTTAATAGTAAACTCTACGCTCCATTACGGATTTACTCGCGCGTCGTGTTGCTTTTGAAGTAAAATGTTCCGGGGAAAGGTTCCGTGCTCTTATGATACATGGAATTGCTTGTACGCGTCTCTTCATTTCTTAAAAATCTAAATAACGTTGTCACGCGTCTCTCTCAACTTTGAGAGCTAAGCTGCGCGCGGAGACGATAGCGCCGAAAGTGTCGAGAGATCGAGTTCTAATCTCTTGAAGAGCGAAAGACAAGAAAGGGTGTGCCGACGTGTAAGCGACCATATACTCCAACTATGTTTATCACCCCGTACACGACACAGGCGGGGATCAAACAGAACAAGCGTCGTTCCCGCTTCTCCCCGCTCTCGTCGTCGTGACGTCACTACGTGATCTCGTCCCCGGGAGTTTGCAGCGAACGAAGGCCGACGACGAGAGAGGAATCGGGATGGAGAGACGGATCCACAAACTAGGGCGACGACAGAGAAGGACGAGCGGCGCGCAACACCATCCGAGAACGTGGTAGTGGTGGTGGTGGTGGTGGTGGTGGGCTACGGGTGCGTAGGGGAGTAGTAAGTTTAGCTCGCACTGTGCCCGGGCACTGGGCCCTCACACTCCCGAAGGGCGTCCGTGTATACGTGCACCCTCCCCGCAGGTTTCAGCGTGCTGGGATTTCATCCGCGGTTGCTAGGAGACCGTGTAGTGACGTCACACTAACCTGACGTCACGACTGTACACCATTGCTACCCCGACCATCGACGACCCGAAGCTCTTCTGGCGAGCTCATGTTTTCGTATCGGAAATGTTGATTTCGCGGAGATCGTCCTCACCATATGGAGGTGATAAACGCAGGAAGAATCTCGAAATTTGAGAATGTTGTAAAATGGCACAATTTTATATCAAGTCAAATGGCTTTTTTTTTCGAGTTTCCATTATGATACAATTTGTAAAACGACACTTTTCTCGTTGAATGAAATTGCATAGTTTTACATTCTGATTTCCATGCGGCGGTGGCGACCCGTGACCTTTTCGCGAACATTGATAATACTCTCGCGCTATATCGATTATAGCAAATCGATAAAAAAAAAAAAAAAACGTATCTTGGAAAGCCTGCTGATGAGATCGTTCGTTAATTTACGCGCAATTTTTGATTGGCCGGAACGGTACTGATATTTGATGGTGTCGTCGTGACGTCATTTCGCTTTTAATTGTCGCCCGTGTCCTACTTTTTGTTGTTCATGAACAAAATCGTTCTTTCGATATATTTTCAATGATTTTTCTTTCAAGCTGGTTAAATCGAGAACATTTGTTTTTCTCTTTTATTTTAAATAAATTAATTTTGATTTATATCTTTCACCCGACGTACCGCACACAGTCGACGCGATTTCGCGTTATACGAATTGTTGTTGAAGTATCCAGATGTGAAGACGCATGTTGTCTGATCATCGACTCGGTCGGCGCATTTGCAACGCATTCCGTACGAGGAAGCATGGCGGTTAATCAGCTTTGTAGCGGTGCCGGTTACGAGCGGCAACTCCAACAACCGGGAGTGTTTCAATCCCTTCATTGACCCCTTTCACCGACCGTATATATCCTATACTACACGTCAGTTATCGCACCGCGGTCATTCCCAATCTAGGTTATTGCCGCTGCAAACGGCGCGACTGTTGCGGCTTGCCAATTATCGGGAACTAGTCGCGTCCCCTTCGCGCTTCCTCTTTGCTTCGTCCCGCCGCAAAGTTTCTCGATTCCTCTCATCCCCTTTCTCGCCTTTGGCGAGAGAGCTCGATTTTCCCGTGGACTTTCTCTCTCTCTCTCGGAGTAACTGCGAAGTCCCGGAACATCGTCGGGCGGCAATTATTAAAGGACGCGCTCCGCTCTTTGCGGATTAATGCAAGTTCGCGTACCCGGAAAATAATCGCAGATCTTCACCGCAGAGAGAGAGACCGACGTGCGATGCATCGCGTTTTGCGCCTTTCTCTGCGCTCGGTGCGGAGGCGCGCGGTTGTCCAGCTACGTACATAATTCCCGCTAGTTAGGTATGCAACTGTGTTTGCCGAAGCGGCCTAGCGCATTTACATATCGTATGTTCGAATCAATTCGGCAGAGCGGAGTTTGCTCCCCCTTCCCGTTACGTATCCCACGGAACTGAAATTTTGCCGAGCGAAGATTCTAGGGAGGCGATATATCGAGCCGCCTCCTCCTCGCGGTTCTGCTCCTCGCGAGCGGGCAAAGCAACATCCATTCGTTATTCGTTCCGCGTTTCATAACTCACGCGAGAGAGGCCGACCGCGCGCTCCACGTGGATTATTTATACCCAGCCAATATGATGAACGAGAAGTTTGTTCCGGGTCTCGATTGTCGGGCGCTAACAAACGTTCCCGTCCGCGGTCACGCGCGTTTCACAGCCTCTCCTCTTTATGGTAACTTGGATTTTACTCGAGCGCGTTTCTTCTTCTCCGATTCGCAGCTCCAACTTGCTTCCGCAAAGACGAACGTTAGAGAGACTTTTGGTCCCCCGGAGATGCAAAACTGAGAGAGATACTTCGCGCCGTTTCTCATTTTCGATACATTGTTGGGAAAATTGAATACGCTTGACGAATACGCGCGATTTACGCACGTTTCTTGTCCGTCCCGCGTCGGGCAACAAAATTGGCGCAATTAGTTCGTCTACTCTCGTCGGGCTTCAATTAACGCAATGTGCTTACGTAACGTAATTAACACTCGGGGGAGGGATATCGCACCTTGATTTGCGCGCGCTCTAAGCTGCATGAACAAATAAATATGCAGTAGATGCGCCGCTCTCCATATATTTCCGCGCCGCGCATTCAGTTTCACAATCAAAATTTATAAGAGAAGAAATATCTTTTGCTCCATTTAGTCACCTAGAATGGAGCGATGTGCAATTGTGCGACGCACCGTCGATTTCGATTATCTGACGTGTGCGTCAGAGCGAATACGATATTCGTTTCGAAATGCCGGCGGCACGTTTTATCGCCGGTAAGTAGTTTTGCATAAAATGCGATGCCGCTAACGCACACGTTGATTTAACGCGCGCAAAATGCATCCCCATTCCTGTTTTTACGGCACGATTTTTTTCTCCTATTAAAAACAATCGCACATATACGTGCAATTACTGACTCGTGTATAAATTATCGTCTGATCGGTCCAGAAAAATTCGGAAAATCCATTTTCGAATATTCGAAAATGGCGATGATTAAAAAAGAAATATCTTTTATTACTTTTTTCTATGTGTAACAGAATAATATAAAAATTTCTAAAGGCAACGAAATAACACAAAATATTAGTTTTCTTGTAAATGACAAGATTGAAAGATATCTCCGTATATTCAATTATTAAAATTGAGGCTTATGAATATTACTCGACATAATATCAAAATTGAAGAATAGAAAGTTGCGGCGGGCAGAATGCCACATCGATACGAAGAGCAACCACGAGAGATCGTGGAATGAGTTCTGCTCACCAGAAAAGTTTTGACGTCAGCAGGTAATCGAAAACTTTCCGATTGTATTAGTTCCCGACGACGAGAAAAAGAAACAGCACAAATTCATTCGAAACGAGAAAGATATCGAGAGTGTGTTTTGCCATTGATAAATATATACACTCGACGCGGTTTTTTTTAATAAAAGAGATATTTTACAAAATGTGTAACGCGATGTAAATTTTTACTTAAAAGTAACAACAGCGCAACAACGCAGTGTAATGAGATTTTGATCGTATTTGAGATTTATTTATGGTCTCTGATCGCTTGTGGAAAATGTTGCAATTGACGTGTTTCACGGGCACTCGGTAAAGGGGTTGACAGCTCGGTAATAATATTTTCGTGGAGACAAACGAGACGCGCACAAGACTGACGCGGTATAAATAGGATTCGTTTTCTTTTGCGAACTGTCACACGCAGACGCAATTGCTTTGTATTAATTTATGGAACTTGACGATAAATGAGGACAAATATGAGCTTGTTGCGTTGAAGATCTTGCGCGTTTTATCAATTTGATGAAAATATTCAAACGAGATACGAAACAGATAAACTTAGAATCCTGTTAGATAATATTTTACATTTTCAACGTACCTACATTATAATATTTTCTTCCCGCAATTTTACGTAAAGACCGAAACACCCAGCATATAACATTTTGTATATATTTGTTGATCTTCTTCATAAATCCCCTTTTTTTCCTGTAACAATTTCCGTCGAAATCAAACGTGGCTTTTACGAGTCGATTCTCGTCTTCTCGTCGTTTTTTTTTTTTTTTTTTTTTTTTTTTTTTTTTGACATTCTCAACCGCAGCAGAGAGTCAATTTTTCTATCCTCCGATTGCGTCTATACTAGTGTGTGGGAAATTGCGAAGACGACGACGTCGAGGATTCCGATTTGGTCGAGACCACCGGCTCTTATCGCGTTGTCCTATTCCCTTTTATTCGCTTCTCCCAGACACTCTCAGAGCTTCCACGTAAGATTCCGGCTCATACATTTCGTCGGGAAGTGTAAATTCTCTACGAACGCGAAAATTCGCGATTCCGGTCTTGTGTACTGACCGCCGTTAAAAACGTGGGGCGTATAATAATCGCCCGAATCCGCCGCGAGCGGGTTTAACAATGGATATAATCGAGTGCGAGAGGAGATTTAATTTCTTTCGTTTCTTATCGAAAATGCGCGCGGAATAAAAAAATCGAAGCATACTCCCTCAGTCGCTTAACTCGTCGAGAAAATTATATCGGAAATTGCTATATGAGATGAACTTTTCGCGCGTAAATTTTTTATCATCGTAAATAATCTAAACCAAACATCTCACGGACATTGTACGCTCCTAATACAAATCTTGTCGTGCACAAATGTGACAAAAGAAAAGATTCACGTTACGTACAAGAAAAATCTTTTTCTCTCGCTTTCGGCGCGAACAAAACTGTACACGAAGTGAGAAGAACGCGAATGAATATCTCAACGTGTAAAAGAAAATTTTACTTACGACGATAAATAATTTGAAAAGGGGAGAAAAAGCGGAGGAGAGAATCGCACTAATATTTCGCTCACAGCATACGTATTCGGGCAAAGTTTTACAAAGGTCGTAACCATGTCCCCGTGTTCCAACATGGTTACATTGAATCGCCATAATGGAACGTAACGAACTGTCCATCGATCACCTCTCCTCCCATGTTGGAGTCGGATTTTTTGCCACTTAACTCGTTTCCACGAGCATTTCCACCCCCTCCCCTCAGAACGGAACATTATAATAAAGGCGACGTAATAACGCGCGAGAGAGAATGATGGTTTCCGCCATTTCTCTCACGCAAAAACATTCGATCTTTGTGAGACGCACGTATCTTCTTGTAGAATCTATATTCGGTTTTTTATTGTCGTAACGAGGGGAAAAAGATCCCCTGGGTTCTTAATCGTTAAACAAATTATTTATGCATTTTAAACGCTTTTTTTAATGTTTAAAAGTCCGGGGGCTTCTTTTATCCGATCGAGCTGAACTTTTTCACAGATCATTGTTTTAGCAATTAGAAAGTCTCGGGGTTGCCGCGAAGAAATTGAAAGGTCGTAAAAATAAGAGCCTACTGTAAACGGACCGTGTCGCATACAATAAACTAGTGACACTTGTTTTGTTCCTCATTACGTGATCTGTCAAAGACACAAATCAAGAAGAGCGACACGTGTAATAATAACATTTTAATCTACGACGTTCCACATAATGAGAATTATAAATTGCAAGGTAAACTAAATCCCATGTGAGATTGAATTATAGATGGAAACTGTTTGGCATGAAAACCAGATCAGTTTCGATTCGAATTTGGATCTTTCCTTTTCCAAGCGTTTTGCTCTTTAACCATCCGTGAGTCCTGCGCGATTTGCGTAAAACCAATAGCAAGTAACTTATTCATTACTTGAAAAAATGAGCAATTATCTCAGTCGCGGACGAATACATTACACGTGTACATGATACCTTTTTTATACATTTTTATTTTACGCATATAATGTACGTGTCACATATTCTGATAAAGAAGTTATGGATAAATAAAAATATCGCACGTGCGAATGACAGACTCGTTCCGCACGACGGAGTTATGAAATTCGAAGAACCGAGCGCACAAGTGACGACGATTCCGGAATAGAAACTAACTGCATCGCCCCGCGTATCTGATCGCTCATGAATTTCATCGCGCAGATGAAGCGTTGAGATTCCGAACACGATTCGAAACACATCCCAATCTGCTGTCGCCATGACGATGTCGACGGTAAATCCTGACGAGCGGTAACTACCCTCTCTCTCTCTTTCCCTCTCTTTTTCCGTCGACTCTACGGGAGACTGAATTTATATGATCGGCCGAGCGAAGCTATCGATCCGATATCGAAGAGTCTTCCGTTTTTCTTTTTCGTGTCTCTTTCTCTCTCTCTCGTAGTTGCCGAGCCGCTGAGAACAACTTACGGAGACAGATGGCCGGCGCGTGCCGTCTGCGTCGACAAGCCGGCCAATATCGGATCGAGCTTTTACGAGCTTTATGTAGTGCTTCTACTAGGCTTCCCCGTTTGAACTTTTAATTTAGACACAATTCTTATATAAGCAAAGAGAGAATCTACGCCCAATATTGCATGTAGCTTCGCTACTTGCGTTGTAAGAGTTGGAACTGTGTGGATCACTTATCTCGAGAAGACCGCGTCAAATCCCTGTGTCAAGTTCCATCGATGCAAGACAGTTTCCCGTATATAATCCCGTTTTGTCGGAATAAAATGGAAATAACTATAACACCATTTCCGTCGAGTCCGGTTCAACGGTGGAAGAAAGGAGAGAAAGAGAGAAAGAAAGAGAGAGTTCACGTGTCAAAGAGAATAATAATAGCACTTCAGAACGAGCACTGGGCTAAACGCTGCGCACTTCGTTGAAGCTCGAGTGCCCATTGTTCTTTTCGCTTTACTTTTTCAACGACAAAAAGCCTTTTTTTTCGTTACATAGGTTTTCATTCAGCGTCCTTGCAAATACCGGTAGTCAGTGAAAACGTCACCCAGGGAATGAGAGAGATAGGGAGAGAATAGAGCTGTTTCGCTCGGTGTTCGTTTTCGTTTTATCAAAGTATCGAGATCCATTCTTCTCCTCGAGGATCTTTTCTTTAACGCGACGCGCGAGAAAGTGGTTCACTTTGAAATTAATTTACAGTGCGGAACACATTCTCCGAGCTTTTTCTTTATACGCAACGCGCTTAAAACTATCTGTGCGCGAGTTTTGTTTTTCAAACAAGAAGCGCGCGTGAAGAAAAATCATCGCAAAGTTATGTTCGTCGATGTAAGAAAACGTTCGCACATGAAATTCTCGTGAAATAGAAAATATGAAATAAGATCGGAAGATAATGATGCAATATCAGACGTGTACTTTAGAAGAGACTCGTGCAGGTTATCGTTCGTGCGTCGGTATCTTCATGTGTGCCTAAGATACCAATGTGAGAGAAAGAGAGAGACAGAGAGATGCTCTATTTTTAGATCGTGCTCCGTTTCAAGAAAACAAGCGCATTCTAGAGCCACGATATGTAATGCCGGTTAAGAACACTTCTCGCTAAATCGATTTTTTAACAACGCATCTCGCGCACAAATTTATATCATTATCACGTTATAGATAATTTCTCTCGGTTCGTTTTCTATCAATCATAAATCATGTCATTGTTATAACGAGAAAGTTATAAATCGTCGGCTGTCGCGTCGACTTGGTTTTTTTTTTTTTTTTTAAAGAACTTGGAGTAGATGTTTCCTCGCGTGACAGATCGTCAAGTCCTTCGTCCTGTCGGAAACCAAGGTGGTCTATCAAGAAAGAAAGAAGGAGAACAAAAATGGTTGGTTTCCCCGGGGAGGTGTCGCCTATTCCCCATCTCTCCGAGATCGGATTTACCGAGGAGAACAGAGAGAACGCAGTTCGTGAATTCAATTCGATACAATCGTTTTGCGTCGCGGAAGCCCTTCGTGTGTCTTTCTAAAGCCATGGATGAAGTTACACCGTGCATGACGATCCACGTGCGCGATACGAAATCACTCCGGGGACCTGTTCATGAAAATAGGGGGAGTCGTCGCAGTTTTGCAACGGCGTCGACGACGGACTCCCTTCCTCCTCTCTCTCTCTCTCTCTTTTTGTTCCATTTTTCTTGCGTCCCGTGGGAGATTTGTTCGCATGCGACAAGCGTGTTCGTGCGCGATACGCGCGTCACGGAAATAAGAGCTCGTCGACGACTTCCGAAAACATTTTTTTTTTTTTTTTCCATGCAATCTCGCATGTCGTGTCCGCAGTTTGCCTCTTTCGGATTTTTATTTAGAGATTCACAGAGACATGTTAGGGCCGAAACGTAATGAACTTCCATACATTATGTTAATGTACGCACTCTGGTGCTTTTTAGGCATTAAATTACACGCGGTTTAATACTCTAAAAAAAATAATAATAATTTTTTCCTAAATATTCTCCGCTATATTTATACACAGGTACCGTAAAATGTGCTCGTTCGCAAAGCGCGCGTATTTTCAGAGAGGGAGGCTTAAGCGGAATAAAATTGTACGTATACCAAATGTATGTATGCGCGCGGGTCGTAGCTGCTTGATAAACGCGCGCGCAAAGATAACGCGCGCATACGCTTTTTTTTTCCACACTTACATACACAGCCGACTTAATTATAATCACGAAACTCGGAAGGTTCCTCGCGGCGGCGCGGCTCACACATTCGTCATCCGCTTTATCTCCTGCGAGATAGCATTTGGTGAACGAAGAAAAGAGGAGGAGAGACCACGCTCCAACTTTCAAATGCCCCCGGCGACTCTCTCTCTTTTCTTCTCGCCGAACACAAAAATGTCCTCTCGACTTCGATCCGACTATGCGGAGAGGTAGACAGAGGGTCTGAAAGGTCGCGAGGTGACTTCGAAAGTGGGTAATAAAAGTTGTAGTAGAAGATGCAGAGGGAAAAAAAATATATGATCGAGAGAAGCAGAGGAGTGAAGGAGAGGAGGAGGAGGAGGAAACCAGCGGCTTGAGGCGAGATCGGTGTATAACGACGATAAATCATACATGACGCGTTTTTTTTTTTTGTTTGTTTGTTTTTTTTTTGTTTTCCAATCCTTGCCAAAGATTCCTCCTCGCGCGCACGCGGTTTATGACTTTACTCTCCAAGTAAGCTCATATTTTTCGAAAAGCGTCACCATTCAAGGTATAAACGAAATATTCGCGCTTACGCGGAACAGATTAGAGAGAAACGTCAATAAATGAAACGTGGATTATCCAACGTAGAGATAAAGAAATCAGAGAATATTATTACGCGCGCGCGAATGTCATTCGATTAATTAATAATGGAGAACATTATTAATAACAGAGGATATTAATAATGGAGAATATTATTCATAATAGAGAACATTAATAGAGGGAGGAAAAGTATCAGGAAAAAAGGACCGGCGATAATTTCCCGAACCTCGACACGTGCTGCAAATCTACTTTAAATCTCAACCTAAATAAAGAACGTCCCGCACGCCTCGCGTTAAGTATTCATTTATGCTCCTTTTTATGCACGGCTTTACGGGGTTTACGAGGGTCGGAATGCAAAGTACTCGACGAACTCCTTCGACCGTCATATTCCCTATTTTTTTCTTTTTTTTTTTTTTACGCTTTTATAATGTAGCTAATGTAACAGCGATTCTCCGTCGCGGCGAGTGGATAGCCGAGTGGAACCGGGGGAAAATAATCTCGTGCCGCTAATGCAGGTACCGCTAATTCAAGTTGTCGTAACGCGATTTAAGCTTGCGGTAAATTCCATCCCGGCTATTCTTCCGGATAACCGCAAGGTGGGAGTAACCGTCGTTGTTCGTTTAAATTTAAAATTAGACGAAATGTCTTTTGTGTGCGTGTGCTTTGACGTGTGTTTTCTGGATTTTTTTTTGTTTACAGTATTTTTTATTCTCTCCGTATGCATTTCGCATTTTATTTCGCAAACGTATTAGATACACACACGACTTTGATACAACATTTCAATACAGTAGAAACATACTTTATATATTGTGGTATCGCAAGTGGTGAGCAAACGGAGCGCGTGTTTCGCAAGCGTTTTCGTGTGTGCATCGAAATTTCGTGTTGAAAACTCGTTTTGCGGAATTCGTTTATCTTGTTCGTAATATTACGACGTCTTTTGTGGAGTTTGTTGAAGATTGATATTATCTCACACAC
The DNA here is from genome assembly GCA_014825455.1 of Pseudomyrmex pallidus. NCBI lineage: Eukaryota > Metazoa > Arthropoda > Insecta > Hymenoptera > Formicidae > Pseudomyrmex > Pseudomyrmex pallidus. The sequence continues at coordinate 36,575 of QVNV01008158.1, forward strand.
AAGAAGCGCGCGCGGAGTTTAAGGCAAGATAAACACACTGCTGGTAGCAGAAAGCGGCACATCTCAACGACAGGCACAACGACGCGTTACGATGCGTGCAAAGTCGCGTGCTTTGCGACGTGCCCGCTTTTCATAAACGACAGACGACGACATAATTTTCGTGCCTCGGTTTTCCCGTAGGAGCGGCGAGGCAGAGAGAGAGAGACCCGCGTGTTGATATCGACCGTGGGACTCCGCCCTGTTTTCCGTTTCTCGTTCACTTCTTTCTCTCCACGGTGTTTCCGTTTGCGAAAAACATCCCGCAGGACACGGTAATATTTTTGCTGGCATTCGCGTAGCTTACGATCCCCGCACAGTTTACTTAAAAAATAGAATTTATACTTCCTTTCCGCGCGATTTTGTCGCAGCGCAGACGGGGGCAAAACTATTGTCGACAATTCGATGTTGATGGTTTCAAAACAAACGTAAAATTGGACCAGAAATAATAATCGTGATAGATATCTAAATTTGTCGTGTAATTTTTATTGAAAAAGAACGTTGTCAAGAATATAACCCTTTGACATTACTCGCGGATATATTTATCGAAAGCAACACGTCACGGTGTTAGAAATAAAAATTCGAGTGACACGGTACATATTGTATTATTCGATTTGATGTTACAAGTTTACATTCTTGTTAACTAGACTCGATACTTCGTAGTGTAATGTGCAAGTATTCTCTCTTTTATCTTGGACTTTTTAAAATTAAACTGCGACAATA
>QVNV01008159.1:0-27683 GCA_014825455.1 Pseudomyrmex pallidus
TAACTTTGTGTCTTAAAAGACGAATAATGCAGCAAATAAACAACTGTTCTTTATTTAATCGATGAACTTTTCACATTATTCTATTTTTTTCAGAACATTCGTTTACTTATTCGTCATCTTTCTATCGTTCATTTTTCTATTATTTCAGAATTTTGTTTTATTTCCAAATAGTTTGAGATATTGATTGTTGAAGATTGCTTATTTTGCCTCTAGGAAGAGAATTTTCCCTTTCTTTGCACATATATGCACACAAAAATCACTTAATTTATGCAAGTTTTTCTTTTTTTTTTTTTTCAAGCATTTGAGAGACTCAATTTCTAAAAAAATTTATTTTATTTTCGAATAAGTCTTACGTCTTAATTAAAATCTGAATCATCTTCGTATCTTTAATTTTTTTCTTACCATTTTCAGTTCTCGGAATCTTTACGCAGTTTTTAAGAGTGATATCACTGATTCCAAGATGATGTCGTTCAGCACACTTAAATTTCAACAGAAACCATAACGATATAGATATAGACGTAGATAGTATACGCGTGAGTATTTCGGGCCGATAGGAGCGGACAAAACTGAATGAAATGTAACGGAGGCGAGAGGCTTCCATATTGAAGGTCTTGGGTAAAAGGTTTACCTTTGAACTCGGGGATGAGACTTCTCGAAGGATTTTCTCGAGGAAAACTTTGATCGCGTTAAGAGATTTCCTTCGAGGTACCAGCGAGACCACGTCACGGAAAATTCTTCGGAAGTATTCTCTGGCAATGCGAGAACAGGTCGAGGAGTAGGAGAAAAAAAAAGAGAAAAGAAACAAAAGAGTCGATGGTGTAAGGCAAGACAAAAAGTATTACTCGAAAATTCCCTCTCTCATTTCTCCCCAGCATCGGGGAGTGCGATGGTTGGAAATTTCTTCTTGTTTATTTTGTCTACGGTCGATTTAACTCTCAAATGCACCAACAATTTTCCTTTTTTCTCTTATATTCTATTCCCGTACTATTTCTCGCGCTCGCACTCCTGTTGCATGTTTTCCAACTTTGTTCATTTGGTAACGTGCATCTTTTTTTTTGCTGTATTTAATTATTGTTTTTCTTCTTATTTTGCTTTTTTCAGATTCAAATCTCACACCTTCTTATGTTTCCAAAATATTTGAATCGACGTAGCGGCACGCTCGCATCACGCCATATTAGTTTTGCGCCAGATGAGTAGTATGTGTTGAAATCGAAATCGCTCCGTGTTTTTCGCATTTTTTTATCGGACAAAAGTACATCGCGTGCAAAATTGTGTTAGGAGCGCCGCGGAAACTGTCGGACGATCATTGTAACAGATTAATCGTCGCGCGCGATCAAAATTTGCTGCGTTTTCCGACATTCATATTCACGTTGGTAAGAGCTGTACCGCTTCAATTTCGATTGAAATTGAAGCGGTACAGTCTGGATGGGAAATTTTGGCGCTGATATTTTCACTCAGCGAACCATATTTGCGTGGTATAGTCTATAAGTAAATTTATATTATACCTGCTGATGATTAATGGCTCGTTTATTTATGATTACCCGGTTATTATTCTTGCATTATACAATTGCGCTTTTCTGGAATACTCGATGATTAATGAACAAAATCAAGAAACAAAAGATGTCTTTTTTGTAACTTAATTCATAATAAGTGACAAATTTTGTTCAAAATTGTGAGAGCTGTTTAAATGTGTCTTCAATATTTTAGCATCAACTCAAAATTGTATGTAAATTTGTCTCTTACAAAATTTATTGAACGCATTATTTAATATTTAGAAATTAATTTTATTAATTTTTATTTTTACTATAATATTATAGTATATTTAACACTAAATATACTATAATATTCTACAATTAATATTATAATATAATATTCTACACTAATATCATGATATATTATTAAATAAATTAATAACATGTTTACGAAACTTGATATAAAAAAAATAAATCGCGAATAAAAATCCTACTAATTATCTGTCATTATTTAAGAATATCAGCTTCTTTGTTGAAATTTAAGCAAACAATTGAGTTACAGAATATACATATATTAGAGATCAATAAGTTTGAAAACAAGCGTCACTTTATTTATGCTTAAGAACAATAATATAACATGGTAACCTAACATAATCTGTTCTACAAGAAAATATATTTTTTAATTCAAAACGATTGATTGCAGTGTCATTCGCTGTTGATGACGTTAGAAAGCTTAAGTATTTGAAGCGGTATTGCGCGAGGCAGTGTTTTTAATTTTCATGCAAAGGACCAAAATTATCGAAGACTTCAAACATTGCACGAAGTGAAGAGAGCTAAAAATGCAAACACTACAATGATTCCCAGATGCAAATCCTATTAAGTATGTGTCCTACATAAACTACAAACTAAAAGGGAAATCTATCTTTATTTTTAAGCGCACATCTGTCAATTAGAATTAAAAGTTTATGGTGCTCTCTATCAATAAGCTGAAACACAAGTCAAAAGCGTACCAAGAAATTGTCAAGCAATAATTAACATAGAAGCGATTATATTCACTACTAGATAATAGTGCGATACCTTCGTGAGTCTACTTTGATTGTACTATAGTTCTATTTTTCTAACACAAAGTTGTATATTCTCGACATGTCGTGCACTTTCTTGTGAAACTGTATATTGTACCATATCTTAAAACGCGTGCTTTATTTTGTACTATCTTCTGCACGTGTGCTACAGATTATAATTAATGGTATCAAGAAAAACTCGAGAGAGAGTAAGGCCACCTTGTAATTATCTTGGCTATTTCTCACTTAGCCGCTCGAATTAAAATTTCGTCGCAATTATATAATTCTCAATGCGCGAATTTACATCTCTCACAATCTCTAGGCATTTCCGTTTCAATAGATTTATTGCTAAATAGAAAGGATATTATTGAAATCGTTTAACAGAGGAACGTATAGCTACGTATTTTTTAAAATAACAATCTTTTGTCTCGTGATAATGAATATTTAACGTTTTATGAATTACGCCTGTAGAAATCGAGCCGGAAAGTGTATCGTAACATGTACGTAACGGATATACTGCACTCGAGCTGCGGATCGATACCGATTCTGTTTGATTATGCACTGAGAGGTGCGTGAAATTAGCAAACTTCTCTTCGTCGCGATACCGATGTATGCCCGGTTTGCTCTCGAATGCGTTAATTACTTTTTCGACAACGCAACTAGCGAAGTAATTTTCTTTGTCGTTGTCTTGAATGACGCGATGACAGAGGGAATTTCTCAGACAACACTCCACGCTCGCTTGCAAGACATTTTTTTCCCACTCGCGAGTTCTTTATGAAATGCGCGCTGCCTCGTGCTAGCTCGTAAATCGCGCGCATGAGAAAAGACCGCGAAGAGCCTTTTCGCAGCAACTTAAACGAATTTTACTCTCTCGTATGCAACGCGTATGCGTTTTGCTGCCTCTTCTATGTGTCCTTCTTTCTTCCCTTCTCTTTCCCTGTCTTTCTTTCCTTCCGCAACGAAGTCTCTAAGTACGTATAATCCAAGATCATAATATTAAACGCGCAAGAGCGGAACTACAGTTTCGCATTACGGATTCCTAGAAGTCGTAACGATGTTTGATAATCTCGACACCTCAAGCTTCATTTACGTCAGTAATTTTCGCTTACTGAGAATTCAGACATTTTAGGAATCTCGAAAGATTTCATTAGATATATATATATAATAAGTATATATGTTTATATAGTGTGTAAATGTGTTTTAAAAGAAAATAAAGTAAAAAATACATATTCTTTGATATACAAATTATTTTTTTCTTTCTCTTTTTATATGAAATTTTAATCAACTTTCACAGAATAAGTATGTATAAAGATACGGAATACATACAAAAAAGTTTTATTTTGTGCGTCTGCAACGACTTTTTGTCGAAGATTTCGCGATGCAAATTTCGTTTATAAGAAGCGTAGGAATAAGTCAGAGAACAACCCAAGCAGTTATCGCTCGGTATTGATGCATCGCGCTAAATTTAAACTCGATTTCATGTATGTACATTCATTGATATCTTGCTTTACAGAAACATTATAGCAATTTAAAACAACAAAAAACTAAGACTTCTCTGCACTTTCAAAGATCAGATCTATCATTTTCATGCGTAATTGCAAAAAATAAAAATGTGTTATATATATGTTATGTTATATCAAAAACTTTTTTATAATATTAAAAACAAATATTAAATTGTTATATTTAGATTAAATATAAAAACGTTTGAATAAAATTTACAAAATATTTTAATTTTGATGCTAAAGTAAATTATATTTAGGTATTACATTGAAATTATTTTATATAGATATCGGTCACAGATTATTCAAGAAGCAATTTCAAAATTTTGTCTGAATAAGTTTTTTTTTAGTGTATTTCTGCTAACCTATATATCGTACTTAAAACACTTTTATTTAAGTTTATTACTGACAATGAGAAAATTCTAAGACACGATGAGTATTTTTATATACGTCAAGAGAGCTTTTTGTTATAAAGAACTTTATTGTCGAAGTGTTTTATAAGATTTATATACGCATGATATTTTAAATCGTATGCACTTGTCAAAGCCGTGCGTTTTTTTCTTTATTGACATTTCACGTACGTTCACAGAATGTGCAACGAGAAGGAAAGAAAGTAGCAAAAAATGTACGATGTCGGTTATAAAAGACAATACGCGTCCTGCAAGAACGCACTAAACTGAGAACAGCAATAAATAGGATATGTCGTGAATACGAGTCATATGTTTTAGTGGAAATTGTATACGAGACATTACAAGGGAACAACTTGTGGTAAACTTTATGAAACGATTTGAATGTGCGCGGTAAAGCAAACATAACTTGTTTAACATTTATCGTTACAACTTTTGATCGACTTGTTCAGCAATTTTTTCATATCAGGAGTTTTTTCTCTTTATAATTTTCAGTCAATAAAATTCTGTTACAGGCAACATGAATGATCATCTTACATTTGATAGCGCATCAGGAAGATTTGAATAATTCCCTCTCCCTCTCTCTCTCTCTCTCTTTTCTCTCTCAAAGTTTGACGCGCGAAGGAATAATGAATGCAATTCTTCAAACGACGTAGACGTAGAGAATGCTAGGACCGATAATTGATTTTCGATGGACTATTATTCTTGGTATTTCAGAAGTGCGGTCGTTCGAGCGATACCTAAATGGTTTCCGATGGAGCGCTTGTTACTTCATTTGCAACGTATGAGTACCATTCACAATTTTTGCAACTATGAAACGATGAATAAAGAGAGCGTAACGTGAGAAAGAGAACGATTATAGGGAAATTGTTACGTGCTCGTCAAATTCACACTCGTGACGCACTTGTAGCACTTGTTCATCTAAATTATAATTTTAGAAATATAATATATTTCTATGCTACAGGTATTGCATTTATGGTATTACAGATATTACTTTATAAATAAAACTGCTGATGTATTAGTACTGTATAATATTATTCGTAAAAGAATCAAAACAAATATAATTTATTCGTATTTTTTTAATGCAAATCATTATTTCTCTTACGTAGATGTTCGTTTTTTGAATAAACCTTAGCATGTTTTTTAAAAATCAGTTTGCATAATGACTTGAAACCACTGCAATCACACGACAGACTTCTTGTCATTGTGTAATCATTGTCTTCGCGTCCGTTTCTCTTCTATGTGCTTTACACGTATTCGCGATAGCTACGTATAAGGAGTACTCAGTACATGCATTCTGACAGTACACACATTGCGGGTTAGATTTTTTATTTTAAACGTCTGTTTAACTTGCACGAAAACAAATTGCATTTATATGTTCGAGAAAATTTTGCTTATTTTTTTCCTTTATAGTTTTGCGGCGACAATCAACATGATGAATAGTAGATGAATATCGCTACATAGCATTCTCCGTCGATTTGCTCGCAACTTTATAACGACTAAGTCTGTACTCTGTCGGATTTGTTCTCACGTAGCTGTGATTATTTTATCGATAATTCGGAAGCTTGATTAGACAACGACAAAGTGCATCTAATGATAAAATTGAGAAATTATATGGGAACACGCGATGAATAACTCGATTTTGGACATCTGTTGTACAGGGCGCTTGGTTAATTCTGTCGACAATACGAAATCGACTTTCTGGGTATTTACGTTCGGCTTTATCTTCGAGGTTGCTTTTGCACCTATACGAGCAGACAGTCACCACAGAGGTTCTCTTGCATGCCGTATATTGCTGTGCAAAGGAGAAACGTCGAATCGTCACGTCTTGAAAGCACCCGCTGCTGCTTTTGAGAATTTAATCATACAGTTCGAGTAACGTCTCGCGAAATTCTCAATTTTCTCGTCGGCAAGTTGCGAAACGCATAAATACCACATTTAACTCCTCTAATATACGGGAGTTCTTATGAGCGAACAGAAAAACCTCAATAAGCAAATATGAAATTTAATTCCAATTTTGACAGGAGAATATTTATTCCTATACGGATTTGTCAAACTGTCTTCTTCGGGAATTTTTCGTGCATATATATGTATATGTATATTTGAACCGCAAACTTGTGATAGCTAATATTTATCAGCGGATTCCCTTTTCGCGCGAAAGTAGAGGCGAATAATTCTCTTTTTCGGAAAGCCGGTGCGACGCGGCATGCCTGTCGGGAGCTCAGCTGTGAATAAATGAAGGTGACCTTAAAGGTCGCGTCTCTCTGCGTGATATTTGCACGTACTTTTTCGCGAACGAGAGGTGAGACGCGCTTAGCCTCATTTTCCTCGTTAATCCGCCCTGCGACGAAAAGGCAAAAGGAGGGTAGGTCTCTTTCGCCTCCCTTTCCTTTGCGTGTTTGCCCGGTCTTATTAATTTACAAGGGCGTTGGAAGCTAGCGAGAGAAGCAAAGATGCTAGGGAAAGGAGCTGTAGGAAGGAGACTGTGAATAAATATCCTTAGAGACGAAGACGAAATTCGGGATATTCGGGCGCCATCGCCAGCCGAAGTAACGTACGGAAACGAGGCCGAGTGGTGTAAGACCATGTTTAATTTATTTTGACTGCCAAGGACCCGGGCATTAAACTTCTATCACTCTCGTTCCTTTTCCTTCTAACCTATCTTATTTACCTTTGCATCCGGACAAAACTATCTTGTAGAAGGAACGGTCGCGCCGGCATTTCGGTTTTCTTTTTCTTTTTAATTCTACTTCTGAGCGGATAAGATGCTAAGTGTCATAATTAATCTGATCCATTAGAATTTAGGATTCCGAGGACTAATTTTGAGACGCTGCGATTTGTTACCAGTTAAAATGAGTCCTGTTCAGAAAGTATTTGCTTACGTCGGATCAACGAAGCCGCTTAACGCCAATTTGCGGAGATTACAGAGAAGATTGTTTAACGTCGTCGTCGCAAGACGAAATCGATGTTAAACAGAAATCGCTAATGCGATCGGGAAAGATTTGGTCTCGCAATTTTTTAGACACGCTAAGTAGCGATTTCCACGGATTTTCTTCCATTCGTCGTCTCACTTTTAACGTTGTGAAATATTTGCGTTTTATTGATTGCCTTAATATTCAGAAAATCAGTAGTCTGAACGGCACTAGTTTTAGTCTGGTTGTTTCATTCAAAATTAGTATTCCGATCACGTTGTTCGAGTCAGGTTGCCACGGACGATGTTTGATTTCTTTCAAAAAATTCACACGGCAGCAGATTGACGACTGCGATTTTTCAATGTTCGACTGTGAGGATATATATCCTACGCGGTACGTGCAAACAGAATCAGATTAAGGTATCAACCGAACCGAAAAATAGCAAAAAGAATTCAAATAATAGAAAATTTTTAAGTAAAAATAAAATTATTTTGCTGGATTGAATTAATTTATTTAATTTTAATTATCTTTTTCTATAAGTTTATATAAAATATATAGGTACATGTACTGCAATTTCCAATAATTCTGAAGTGAATATATTAACGGTTTAAAAATATAAAATATTCCCTCTCTCTTTCTCTGAAGGAATTAAACAATGAAATATAGTGTTTTTCTTTTTTTTTTTTTTTAAGGAAAATCTGACAATTTAATAAAAACACATGTGATGTGCATCTCTGAGTGTAAAATTAGTTGATCGCAAAAATTAATATGACGCCATAAACTTGATACACAATCGTAAAGTCAAGTCGTTTCTCTTCGAGGTGAGTCGCGAAAATTATGTGTGACCGGATCTTTATTGACAACTCAAAAATACAAATTCTCTGCTTTTTTGTCTGCTCTCTATTTTTTATCGGCATAAGCAAATTAACACATGAAATTTTTAATGCATTATCTTTTAAAATTGCCATCCACGATAAAAAATATCACGTCCCCGAGCGCGAACGCTGCGAGAACATTTACGAAACTTCGTAATTAACTTCATTTTTAATGAGGTTGACTTTTTTCCTGCCTGCTAAAAAACGTTTCACTCTGAAAATTTTCTCGATCGAACGACTATAAGCTGCGATTCAATCGCGGGATAAAGTCTATTCTATTTTTCACAGGCTACGTGTATAGATACATATAAAAAAGGTCAGAGAAGCTTCTTGTTATTTTCGTCTAGTTTTTTCTATCGCGCTGTCGATCCGTCTTTGCATCCTTTCTTTTACATCGCGTTTGCACTTTGGATCCATCGTTTTTTCTCCGTCACTTCTGCTGTTTCCTTGCGACCTCTTATCGCAACGTCTCGCTTTCCGCATCTATACCTGTTATGTCCTGTGCGACTGCTTCTATCACATTACGCTATGCCTTTCTGCGCTCTTTGTCCGTTTATGCATCCTGCTGATTCGCGCCGCTAACCGGATTCGCATGCGAATTTATCTCCTTTGGCAGATGCCTCTCAACATTCGTATGTGCGCTAGATGTGCTGTAAGTGCCTTCTCTTTACGAGATGCTCTTTTCGAAACGATCACACAACAGAAATTTTTATAATCACGTTTTTTTACAATTAGATGAAAAAATCTTTATAGAGGAAAAAATTAAGATTATCGCTTAAAAAGAATCTTTTCTTCTAGTTAAAAATGATCAAAGTAATATTTCGAAGAATGCAAAGAATGACGATTTTACGATTTTACATAGCTGTTGTTACAAACTTGTTCTTACGAGTGTGTTAGTCGCAATAACACGACGTTGTGTGTCATCACGCATCGAACAACAGGAAATTTCTGTTCGGTCGACGAACGCGGCGGCGTTCGTAGCGTAAAGAACCTGATGACACGACGGATATTTGTACCGGGTTTACGAGCCATTTTATTGCGACAGTTTGCGAAAAACAAAGTGATGACCAGACAGAGGTCGCTATTTTGACGCGATAAATTGGCAGGTGACATAACGCGCGGGGTGCAGCTGAGGCCCGCCGGGAAAGAACTTTCTTCTTCGGTTGCGAGCTTTGGAGTCCCGACACGTCGGAAAAATCAGACAGTCAGAAGTCTTCTTCGGATAGCGTTCGCATGGTTTTATTCTATTCCAGGAATCGACGGGGCAACGACGCGAACATGATCCTTGCCATTCGAGAACACTCGTATGAACAACTTTGAGCCGCGCGCGCCAGGCATTTCGTTAAGCATACATAATTCCGATTGTTATGCGGGCGTCGTGTTTGCGGAGAGCGCGAGTGCTTTGGATAGTTTCGCGAAGGAGGCGAGGATATATGCGCTGGCAATACCGCATAAATTTAGCTCTATACTGTCGACGATATCAATCCTATCCCGTGAGACAATATTCGCGACGCATATCCCCGATACGCGCGGATGCAAAGCGCAATGCGCATTATTTTTTATTTCCGCGCGACAGACGCGCGCGATACCGATGGCGTTTTTCCATTGTTTTGGCCGGGACAACACGGAAAAAAAGTATTCACCAGGCAGAACCGACTCTTCCGTATAATTATCGCGCTCGCACGTAATTCACCGGGGTGCTTTGTGCGTGCGTGCACCGCTTTGTTTAGTTATTCAGCAAGTTTTCGCGAATTACAAGTGCGCGCATTTGCGCCATTTACTGCAAACGCTATAAAGAATAGACCTTGTTATGTCTCGTTAAGGAGTTTCGCGGAAGTTTCGGCCCGCCACACACAAGCCGATCGCTCCTTAATAACCACGAGATGAGTTTACGGTGTACAAGTAACCGGATGAGGAGCAAGAAGCAACAGCAGCATCAGCTTCGCCGCTCCGGTTGCTTGAGAAGATCGGGGATCTAATTTATAATAAACGTTAACCCATTTCGCGCGCGTTCGCTCATCTTTCATCGCGATGTTCGTCGCTCTCTTCACGGCAATATTGATCACGCATTGTGTCGTTATATACAATACAATTTTGCGCTACTAAGTGCCCGCGGTTTTGCTCTCAAGATTTCAATATTTTTTACATTTATTCAAAACAATTTCGCAAAGCTCAAATGATATTTCGTATTACAAATATATAAGTAAAAAATATTGTAATTTAAATTCGATCTGTCGAAAGTGAAATTTTAATAATATCGTTATCGTTATTGTCCGAATGCAGGAGAATTTTTATCACGCCAAAAAATACGATCCACACTATTTTCGTACAAGCGAGAGTTTAGACGCATGATTGTTTTTTTTCTTTAAGCGCTGACATCTCGCGGAAATATACGTGGCTGAAATCGATTTGTATTCCGATTGCGAGATTTTCGAACGAGAAAGACCGGCAATATGTACGAAGGTTGCTCTCTGTCGCAATTACGATTCATATTTCGCGCTGTGCGCGCGGCTAATGGCTAGAACAGAATTCGAAATAATGCAGCTCTCGATCAGGGAAACGTGAGAGTCCCCTTAACACGCGCGTACGGGCTCTTTGTTGATGATGTATATCTCCTGAATCAATCGAAACCAGTGAACTGCGTGCGTCGAGCATCGCGCGCGGTGATCGAATCAGTCAGGAGATCCTGTTGCGAATATCGCGCGGAAATCGACCACGCATTTCATGCTTTCGTGCACGCTGTACGTCTTTGTGCGCGCGTTCCACGAAAATGGTTTCGACTGACGCATTGACGCGCATTCCACGAGACGATTATATTATATTCACTCGTGTATTATTCTTAGATATACATATGCATATAACAGGACTTACAAACCATATTCAGTTCTCGCGGCAAATATTATACATTGAAAGTTCATTAATTGCTATTATATTTTTGCTGCATGTTTGCACGTTTTGTTTCAGATGTTACAAGTTTGGTGTACCTATTATATATGCATTCGAATGGATAGGAAATAACACACAGCGTCGAATTAATATCACGTTAGGGAATAATGTGTGCGGTATGTCACATAGATACGCGGAGCGCGAGCTTGACGAACTACGGGGAACTACATAAATATTATTTTGCATCGATTATAATATATGCGATTAATATATTATTATCGTGTAACGCGCGCGTATTATTATGGTTTGTAATGCCTTGCGGATATTACCATTTATTATTTACTCGTTACATTTTATTTGGTGTCACGCGCAGACCAACGTTGAATTTTATCACATGTATATTATATGAAGGGAGAGAGAGTTCGCGGAGTTAGGATCCTATTATATTTTCCAATATTGCATACACTATGCGCTCGCTTAATTGAACGCGCGTGCACGTGGCCGCGCGCGCTTTGCGCGACAGGTTCCCAAAAGCGTCACTACATGCATTGAATTCTATTGGCCGGAGCCAGTCGCCCACTATTTGACAATTAACTTTGGTGATACAGAGGGGATGCAATTACTCATTACCTAATTTACGACGACCTGTAATCTCATTCGCGATTCCCCGATCAGGAAATGATAAAGAATTTATAGGCCTGCTTCGTTCACAATATAAGCGGTGGGATTTATAATCACGCTTATTTCGGTGCTATTCTTTTTTTGACTTGTCGTGTGTGTTTTTCTATATATATGTGCGTGTTTCTCTCTCTCTCTCTCTCTCTTTCCCACATCCGACAGGCCTCACTCGTTCCCATCCAGATACACTTTCGACAAAGTTACTGCCGTCCATTACCCGGGACGATCCTTTATGGCGGTTATTTACGATTATTATTATTGCACAGTGATGGCTGCCGCTATTGCATGGCTGCCGCACATAGAGAAACTATTCTTACAGCGAAGAAAGCGAGTGGAACATTACGTTACGAAAGTTGCAGCCTCTTTCGCGTTTCTTTTTCTCGAGGTAATTTATAATTCGGCCAACTTGCACTGTTGCAGGTAACACGAACCTCGCGTTAATTGCTTCCGATAGTTCTCGTATGTTCACTTAATTGTCAGCGCGATAATTTGCAGATAAATCGTGTGTATATATATATATATGTATATGTATATGTATATGTATATGCACGCACAGTGTCTTGTTGTCGGCGTTCAATAAATGTACGTATTTCTTGTTAATATATTAAACAGCTGTCAAGTAAGTTTTAATAACACTATCAAGGTCTGTGAATATTGACAAAAGCCGGCACTGCGTGAAGAGGGAGCAGAAAATTAACAGACTTTCTATATGGCATTTATCGTTCAGTAAAATTGGCTTTTTGTTTACGTAACACGTTTAGCTTTACTCATGACACTATCGTGGCTTTTAAAGCTGACGAAACGTAAACTCACACGATTGTCGAAATAGACAGATTTTACATGTGTATAAAAAAACTGTTATTTTATATCTTTATACAGTTTTTGTGTTTTATTTTTTTTCTGTAATATGTACAATTTGTACTTTTTATTGCTTCAAAAAAGTAGTATATTTTGTGCTTTTATATGAAACCAACCTCGTCGTTCTATCAGTCAGAAAATTATGTAGCGAGTTTATTGTAAACTTTCGAACGTGCATGTGTGCGTCCTGCTTTTTGTATGATCCCGCGTAATAGCTCAGCGAGGCCTATCAACAAATCATTATTTTAGGTAGGTATAGATATCACGTGTGATTCTGCTAGATAACAATGTGAATTTTCGTGAGTTTAGCGTGCACTTTCTCTGTGCGTTATAAGACAACAGAGTGCTTAACGGGAATGATTAACGAAAAGGCAAAACTATTGAAGGCAAAATAGACAGATAGAAAAAGAGAGAAAAGACCATGGCGTACTTATAAATAATAAACAATGGAAATGTAATGTGCCTTTTTTCCTGGCCACCACTTAAATACCTACGCGCTTTATCATGTAACATCTTTTGCGCTCTTTGTGTTATTGTTATACGCCATGCTATTGTTTCTTTTCTGTTTTTGCTGCACCTGTCCGTTGCTACGATGTCTGCGATCGGGAGTCAATCATCAGCGCGTCTTCGTTATATGACGTTTCGATTGTTTTTTCCGTTGCACATGGTACGCCCGCGTTACACGTCACGCGACTGTCAATGCTTGGTAACGAGACGCTTTCGGATTTCGATCGTACCTACACGCAGGGGATTGCCCGCACGCATGTAGGCACCGAGGTGGATTTTTACGATGATACCGCCGGCTTTTTTTCACTCGTTCGTCGATTTTGTCCGACCGCGCCACGTATTCTCGATTCAGCAGTTTTGATAAGTGAGTTATGAGCGCGCCGCGGCAATTCTCACTCGAAAAATGGCTTCTTCCGGCCATCCGGCGCGGTAATGGAAAGGTAACCGCGACGGGATAACGATAGGAAGGATCATAATAGCGATAACAGTTACGCCGGCGCATGGGGAATGAGCGATGTGAGCATTTGCATAGTAAACGTGGCCGAAACTCGACAATTAATTTCTCCCTGGAGAAAAATATTAATGTATTTAATAGAACTCATAATATACATATATACAGCTTATGTGTATAAAAGCACATCCATAAAAGCACACATCTCAATTTCGCGATTGTAAGAGACATATATATATGTTTGTATTTTACATAATTATAACATTAATATCGCGCCACAAGTCTATGGGGAAACTTCTTAGTGCACCTTATAGTGTCATTCTCCTTGAAAAAACCGGGAAAAGATAGCGAAGTGATTTCGAGAATGGCGTCGAAGCAGAGCGCGACAACATAACGCGCTCGAAAGTAAACATCCGAGATGATGACAGTGACGGCAATGACTACAAGGATGGAACGGGCAAGAAAGGAATGCTTTGGGGATGTAGTAGAGTTCGATGGTAAAAGTAGAGTAAGTAGTAGCTGCTCGCGAGATGGTTCACCGCGAGATGGTTCACCGCGGAAAACGACGATGAGAAGTCCTATAGAACAACGCCCCAGGGAATCGTTTCCTAGAGAAAGCTTCGCGCGAAAGCCCGCTTATCTCTCACGGATTTCAACCTCGAATACCGTTTGGCGCGGCTTTGATTCAATCGAACGTCAGCGTACTCGAAACCTATACGAGAAATTAGGGATTTTCAGAAAAATACTTTGTGTAAAATATCTTGCATATGTGAGTGAAAATTTCTCCGCAATAGAGAAAGATTGTTATCACAACGTGACGTAATTTATTAGGTTTCTTTTATCAAGTTTATTATTATCAAACAATCTGTTATATTTAACCTTTAGAGGACGGGGGTGATCGAAATATCGACCACTTACCAGGTTGGGAACTTGTACCGACTAATCCGATAAAATTATACATACATTTCAGGTAAATTAAAAGGTCGATACAATCTCTCTCTCTTTTTTTCTTTCAATGTAAAATATCAGCAAAAATGAATAAATGAAAATTTTGTAAACTGGTCGAAAAAATTCCTCGGTCTTATAAGGATTAGCGAATTTTAACGTAACGCTCCCAATATATTGTTCTCAATATATTCATCGCACACGTTTACGTAAAAGTATTCGTGCATATGGAAATTCGGTGAAAAGGCTTTCTTTCTTTTTTTTTTTTTTTTACCTCTGACGCTGCGCGCACGTTTCGTGCATTGTTTTACATCGAGACGCTCACAATAGAGAACACGAACCGGCCGGATGTAGTGGCGGTTGACGTTTCTTTCAGTAAAAACCGCGAACAGGAAATAGCCAGTTCTGTGTTTGCTGAGCAAAAAGCTTCCGTTCGTCGTCTATCCGCGCGCAGAGAAAACGAAAGTTAGCAGTGACATAACTGCGCTCTGCGTCGCATAATTAACATTTTGACAAACCCGAAGCGTCGTTGCGCGTTGTTCCTTGTATAATATTCCTCGTTGTTTCTCGAGATGTCCTCGGGTCATTGTGATTCCGTTAGCTGCAGCTCAAATAGCTTAACCGAGAATACATTTCGTATGCAAATGGGAAATGTGTTCCAGAATAAGCTTACGTCTCTGTAGCTGTTACGGATCAGCACTTACCGCATAAATCGTTTTCCAGGAGAGTAGGCGTACCGTCTCCGCCTATGCGTGCATCCTTGATCGACTGTTCGATCTCGATTCAGAAGTTTGCTGCATCGAAACCGGCGCGACCGCGTGTCGCTCTTTGGCAAACTCAATAAACTGATAATTATGTCCTCGAAATTGGACTTTGCGTTTAAATTGTCTGTATCAAGTGTATCAGTTTGTCTCGGTTTCTAAATTTTTTTTATATTTATTAATAATTACAATAATTATAATAAATTTCTTGTTCTATACTTTATTTTTCCGATTACGCGAGAGTAAAAAATTATGTGTGTGTGTACAAAATTCTAAACAGGATCGAATAGTTTTAAAGGTTTTATTCTTCAAGTTACGACGACTTATAGTACGTTTGTGTTTTTCAATTTTTAGATTATAGAATACTCGATTGACAGAGTTTTATATATATATATATATATATCTCTCTTTTTCGGATGCTTGAATATTTAGTTTATATCGTCTTCTCGAAGATACTCGAATTGTCGGAAGACGCGCGTTTCGACACTCGCAATAGAGAAAGAAGTAAGAACATATTCTCGGATTGCTCGACCGCGCGCATGCCTCTTCGAATCTCTCGATCGCCGCTTTTCTAGCATCTGCTGTTCTCAGTTTCTGCCATTTCCTGAAGTCACCGTCAAAATACACACAATTTCGAAATCAAAGCCTTTCAACCGTTTCCGTTTTATGTGAGAAGTGAATGTGGAAACGGCGAGCTCGTTCTCCTTTAAATGTGATCCGCCGATGATCATCGATCGATCGTAAAGGTTGAAATTTTTTCCATTTATGTGAGCACGCATTTTCACAGTTTTCTCGCACATGGATTCGCGTCGCCGCGAATATTCCCAAGATGCATTTCGGCTGGATCAAGGTAGAGAAACTCGAAGCCACCACTATACACGCCGCCGGCAGGTCCCTCGTGTGCAAGAAGGAACTAAGTTCTAATCGAATCAACGACCTTTTCGCTTCGATTTACCGTATACGGGGACGGAGATACGCGGGGAAAACACGCTACCGGGCCGCGCAAGGACAAACTCGTCGAACTGTCTTCGAAGGACGACGATGCGGCAGCTGTTTTTCCACGTCGTCCTTTTGCCGCGGAATCTCCTTCTTTTCCTCCTGTGCGCGGAAAATATTATTTGCTTTCTTCGGCGGTGCCGAGAACTTTATATAGTCGCCGGAAGTTTAACCGCGCGCGCACTCTTTCTCCGGACGCGTCTGTAAATCCTGTTTTCGGTGCTTACATCCCTTTGCTCGGATGCGGGACATCGGCCCGCGGAAAGAAAATATCTTTATAATCCACTCTTCTCGGAAAGACACAGAAATCTGAAATTTCAATTTCTACGACGTAGAATTTCGCGCAAAACATCTTGCGATCTCTAAAGATACTTTGTAAATGTGAAATCTAGAAGCTTTCTCATGTCCTTCAAATATGCGATAACTAATCGCGTGCACAGCAAGAATATTTAATAAAAAAATAGTTCAGTTCGCGTGCGGAGAGATGCAAATTTTTCGCATCGTTGTGTATAAATACAACGAAGGCTACATATTGTAATATTGCTCTTTGACTTTTCGAAAGGCGCGTCACTGTTTTACAAAGTACTTTTTTATTCTACTTCCGCTACCGTTCGATTACTCGATATTAATGCTTCAGAAATTTACCGCTTTCAGAGATAATCTCACATACGTTGTTCTGGTTTGATAGATTTCGAAATCATATTTTTTTTACACCAAGCTAACCGATCGGCCGATTGCCCGATCAAATGTTGGTACGAAATGTCGCTGAATTATAAACCACGATTCTTCTACTCGTTCAATCGGCGTTCTTCCGGTTGGATCGTTCGATAACCGAGACTAACAGCGAGATATCGATATCGATGGCAACGTGTGACCCACCTCGTTCTCATAAAATGTCTTTCTTGCCAATTCTTCTCTTCTCTTCCCCCCCCCTCCCTCTCTCTCTCTCTCTCTCTCTTTCTCCTCTTTCCTTCTCTTTTCTTTTTCTATCTCCCTCTCTCTTTTTAGTTCTCTTTCCACTTTTATTCTGTATGCTGCCTCTCACTCTTTCTCTTTTCTCAGCGTAATCCGACATGAAAAATTGCGTTTCTCCCGCGCGCCGTACGCGATTCTTCGCTTTAAAGAGCGAAAATCTCGGTGACTGATATTTCATTCTTCCTTTTTTTGAGAGGTCAAAAGCGCCGGTGGCGAGTTGACGTACGTAAGATAAATATACGTACGTCCTAATTGTACCCAGCCGCGATAAAACGCGGCTCACTGAAGTTAAAATTTTCCTCCGCAACTAGAATATTTTCGCCGCTGTGCTATTCACGCGTCAGTGTGATTTTGTAAAAAATTCTTTTTATATTATTTTAATCACGCATTTATTTAGTTTTCTCTATACACCGCATGTGCAATAAATATCAAGAATCTTAAAATTCCAGTGCTATATAGCACATTGTTCTTTCTTTAGTATTCAGTAGATATAATTATCTATTAGATATTGTTCTTAAATAATTATGTACATCTTCAATTCTATATTCCCGATTCGAATAATTGTTTCTCGCGACAGTTTTTCAAAAAATAATTTATTCGCACACAAAGGATAAGAAAGTTATCTTCTCAGTCTGTCAATCGAAGCAAAGGCGAGGTTCGCGCGCTGATCGTTCAGCTGTAGTTTCTATTTCCATCGTGTCCCTTCCTAGAATCTGTATGCACCCGGCCGTATCTATCGATACTGAAAGCTATCCGGCACTTTGCAAAAGGAGCTACATAATCTGACGTGAAATATCGCGCGAACGGCCTTATAGCCTCATTGTGCGCGCTTGTGTATACTGTGTGTATGTATATACATATTGCGCACACGCCACATACACATGCTAATATAGAAATACAGGTTGATTTACATAAACTCGCGCACATAGCCGGACTATGCGTACGTACATGACTACAGGCTATCTCAAAAAGCTGGCCGAAAGTTATCACGGGATTATTGCGCACGAGAAATCAAACGAGATCTCTCTCTTTTCTGAGAAAGAAAGAAAGAAAAGAGCTTCATAGAACGATAATATTTTCTCGAAAGAAAAATAAAAAGATTACCGTGATGCTCGCGATTTATAGCTTGTCCTATACTTACTCATACGTGACGATGTTTGTCATCAAGAAGCTTAGAAAGGATGGTTGAAGTAACATATTTTTCGTATGTGTGTTTTGTGTGTGTATGTGTGTGAGGCGAAGTAAACCACGTATCAGAAGCGCACAACTCAAACACGGCAGAACAAAACATTCGGTTTAAATTAAAATTAACCGACTCCCACAATACCAACTTTGTTGTTGCAATAACGTCAATATTTATACCGGACTAAATACACAGCTAATTTCACATAACTAATGCTAGATGTAAATATTCTATAAACCGCGTGCATATTGCATTATGTTTAACGATGGTGCACAAATGTATCGCGGAGTGCTTAATGTTTTAATAGTTCGAAATTTCATATTTTATGTATGTATATACATATACACACAGGCAAAATCTTTTTACATACATATAATAAAGAAGAATTACATATAATAAAATTATACATAATAAAGAGAAAGTGTTGATACAGAACGAAAGAAGACGTTAAGATTTTGCTTTTCGAGTGCTTATATTCAAAGTTTAGAAAATCGTTCTCTCGACCGACGCAATGTGAGAGAAAAATATAAAAAACTACCCTAGATCAGCCAATGACTCTTTTTCTGCACCATTTTGCTCGCACTTTGCTTACAGGCCTCTTGTCCTTTATGTCCGAGCTCGAAAGCTGCCGGAGTGTTTGCTTTCTCTCAATTTTTCATAACGTCAACTCATCATATGCATCTCCACAACGCGCTTTCTGTCTTTCTGCAGTTCTCTTTCTAAACTACTACCGTGTCCGCGGAGAAACACGATTACGTTACGTCGCTAGTCGCGAAGTCGAGTTTCTAGTTCAACTTGCTCCATTATTAACCCTTAGCCGGGCGCACCTTTTTACGCTCGTCGCTCGTCGCTCGTCGCCGCGCGCAAACTAGGTCAAAAGGATTCGGTTCCGGCAATTTTCCGTCTCGTGTGCGAGACGGAAAAGTAATTTCAATAGTTGGTATATCATGCCCACCACCAACGCAATGTCGAGACCGCGAGCATTGCACTTTCGATTTTTTCTTTTTTGTTTGCGAGAATAACCGCGCTATGACGACGCGCGCGCGGAAAAGTCGTATGCAATTCTAAACGCCCTTACACCGATATATGATTTCCATTTTGTCACAGTTACTCACACAATCGTGCTGCAATACTTTCTCGCCTCTATCTTGCGCGCAGTGTAATTAATCCTTTCAACTCAAACATACTACTTTTTTTCAAATAGAGATTAGTTTTGATTGAGTAGAGTGGTAATTCTTATGCAGGCGAATAAATCAACAGCTCGCGGTATTAAAATGAAATATGCGTCACGAATTAACACAGTGTGATTAAATTGCGAAGATTGCGATATATCTATTCTTTATCTTTTTGTCAAGTTTTTCTTGGAAAATTTAATGAAAAAAATTAATAAATTATTTAGCAGCGCAGAGAGAAAGAGAGAGAGAGAGAGAGAGAGAGAGAGAGAGAGAGAGAGAAAAGTGTTTTCTACATGGATTGATGAACGATGATCTGCAAAATTAATATCAACAATATGACCACGATATCGCGTTACGCGGTTAATGTCTCCTTCCTTTGCTCGACACACAGGCAGCAACACAAAAATGTATGAATTTCGATAAAAAAAAGGTATTCTTAAACGAGTGCTTTTACGGGTGCAGTTAGCGCGTATGATAAATTAGATAGATACGTTATTTAATTGGCATCTGTGGTCAGCCAGTTCTTGATTATTATTGATGGTCTCGCGATGTAATGTCGGCAGCGCCAGTTCTAATAGCACGCTGTATGTCATAAATTTCACGTTACGTCGATCTAAATGAATAAGTACATCTAAGAAATATCCGGACGTCATTATTATCGATCAAAGAACAAGGGTGATACCCCGCGTCGACAAGCATCCCCAAGACACGGAAGTGTCTCGGTCTATGTGTGTTTGTATGGATAAAGCTTATTGATCGTTCGCGGTAATCACCGAACGTAGGGTGTGTTCCCATCTCTCTCTCTGTAATAACGCATGTATATATGCGTTATTTTTCCTCCATTCTTTGCTGCGGCAGCGGCGATCTGCTTGTGCCAAAGGATTTGCCTTCGTATTACAGAATGGATACGAATAGTAACCCTCTGTGCGTGTCCGAACAAGATAAATTTTCCAGATACTGAGAAACACATCTGTATCTATTTACGCTGGAACCTTCTTTTAATACTTGCTCGATCGTGTCGGTATTATTATGTTATCGTGTTTCTACACGAGTAGCGAAACGAATAATTTTTAACGAATTATTGTTTATCTCGTACACAGGATGTTCCAGGTTTTATTTACTTTTACAAAAGATAAGTTTTATAAAAGTAGAAATACTTTGTGCTTTCTGTATGTCAATCATACATGTATGTTGAACATAATATTCAACTGTCGTTACCACAAATGGGAGTTTGATTGACTTTTCGAGAAAGAGGATCGAAAATCGAGTCCATTTACTTTTAAGACTGGCATGCATGATTTGTATTTTGCGATCTCCTTTCTTCAAACCGATCTAATCCCGACTAACTCCTCGTCAAACGTGCATAAGACTTCATTCCGCGTCTCTCGGTGTAATCTTCCACGTGTATTAGAGGTCAAAATTTGTCGAGTATGATTGAAAGGCGCGCCATAAGAAACTGCGCAAAGAAATAGAATCAACTAGTTTCTTCAGTATTGGGGTGGCAGAAAAGAGTAACTACGTCAGTGACAGATGGTGATTTTATGTTTATCGGGAGTGAACAACGTGTCATTTGACGGCGAGGCCGCCTCTTGCGAGAGCGACCATGAACAAGGATCTGAAAATATTATTCGAACGGATGGCGCGAGCTTCTATTATCGTTAGAATATTTTAGTTTTGTCCACGCCAAGTTGATTATTTTTAACCGGTTTGTGCTGAAGGGAAAGCAAGCAAAAATATTTTCGCGAACGTTACTCGCTACGCGTTTTGCTTTTGATTGCTTCGACGTTGTCTGCTGACTTATAAATGCCACAGACTGTATTAAAGGATGCCACGGTCTGACTTTAACCACATCTTCTCGCCTGGTTTACTTTGAAGAAATTAGAATTGGAAATAAAATGAAATGAGAAAGAGAGAGAGAGAGAGAGAGAGAGAGAGAGAGAGAGTCTCTTAATATATGCGTTTTGAGTTTCATGCACTTCTCTGAAATATCGTGAAAAATAACTACCGCACGTTTCGCTTGAAATGAAGCTGCGGTTGAAGCCAACCGACACTCGGTGAGAGAAAACTGCTCATAGATTCCCAGAGTATTAAAAACTAAACTTGCGGGAACTAAACGCAAAATAAATTTACAGCGCGGCGTGCGATACGAATGGCCGAGGTTGCTCTTCCAAGCTGCTGTAAGCATTAAAAGTCAACGTTTGACAGCAGTCTCCGGACGTACGTTGTATTCGATGTCCGACGAATTTATATACGAACTATAATACGGTTGCGCGTGTTGTAAACATTCGTGAACGGAATAGTTTGTTCTGACGGTGCACATAACATACACATATACATACACTTCGCTTAGAAAGCCAATTAAGTTGCAAGTTTGTGCAACTGTCCGAAGGAGCATGATCGCATTCGCTTAAGATTATTGGTTTATTGTTGCCATTGAAACGTTATTGCTAAGCGATAAATGAGTTCTAAACTCGTGTGTATTATGACGTTAGAAAAAAAAACTTAAAATCCTTATAAACGGAGAGATTCTTATTTCTCCCTAACTTTTAACAAAAACTAAACTTAATGGAAGAAACTTTGACGCAACTTTTTTTTATGTGTATCGACACATATTTCCATTGATATTTTTATAATAAAATTGTTAAAAATAACATAGAAAAAAGTTTTTATAATTTAACGATAAAATAATGTTTTTTTACGCGAACTTTAATTGGATCTTTTAATAATACTTTTGTGTGTTCCGATTTTCATCGACGTGCAAAGAAATGCAAAAATTACTGCACGCGCTTTATCGTTTCTCTTTTCGCTCTTCTTGAAAGCGAAGTTTCTCCACTGCCCACTGCAAAACGCTATATCGCACGTTGCAGGCAGGAGACAATTTGTCCCCCTTGCATTTCATAAACTCGTTCCCCCGCGGTGCAATACGCCTCTCCTCGTCCTTCGACCTCTTGATTCCGCTCTTCCCTCTTTCCTCGCTCGTTTTTCTCGTTTTTCCTCGTGCATCGATCTCCCTCCTTCTCTTTCTTTCCCTTTCTATCTGGTTATCCCGCGGAGCGTGCACGATATCCATTTCGTGCGGATATCCCGTGGCGGATTCCAGGCACGAAAGCCGCCACCATCCCGCGGGAGTACGTCGGGGAAACGCGAAACGTCAAACGGGTCCGCCTTCTCTCTTCACCCCTTCTTCTTCTGCATCTGCCTATCCATCCTCTCTGTTTCTCTCATCCTCTGCATCTACTTGTATCTCATCCTCTTTTATCACCTATCTCTTGCACACACACACACACACACACACACACACACACACACACACACACACACACACACACACACACACACACACACACACTCTCTCTCTCTCGGTAGTCCCGGGGATGAGACTGATCCCACGAGAATATCAGGAGCCATCGAAGCGAACCGAGGTCGGATGAGCAATGCCGCTCTCTCACCGCCGTTGGTGCGGGTGCTGTTGGTGAAATCGATTTTTTTCCCGCGTTGCCTAGGGACTCTAATGCGATCGCGCCGATCCGTGATCGGAGACGAAATAAACGCTTACGTACAACTCACGCGAAACTTTCGCGTTCGTGCCCCGCGTAGATAATACGTCGAGAGATCGAGCATTCTGGGATATTTTACTTTCTGCGAGTTAATTTACAAACATATTTAACTGCGCTTGAAAATAACATGCAACATTAAACGCGCACGATTGAACTCGGCACAATCATCTGCTGTTATTCACGAGCGTAACTTGTTTTGTTACACGCCTCGCAAGAATATTCGAGCGCGATTATATTAAATTGTTCTTCTATTAAGTGAAAGCGCGCTCAGAATTTTATTAATCATTTACACGACATCAAGAATTCGCGAGCCGCACTTGAGAAAGTCTCACTACCGGTGTAATTTTAACGCTGGAAAAATTAAGGTAAAATAGAATGATTGTTGTAGGCATAATATTATACAACGGCGAAATTAATTAAGCAGCCGAAACATTCCCAGGTATAATTGGGCGATACAGCTCGTAGCTTTGTGGATCGACGACAAGGCACTTCTGATTTGTATGCACGATTTTCTGCGGTATATACGAAAGAGGAGTGCGTGGGGATCGGAGGGAGGAGTTTGCGTCGAGCAATGGTAATTCCGAGAAAATAGGCGTTCGGGGATGCCCGTCGATATTGAGATTAATGATTAATGGAGTGGCGCGTTCGGAGGGCTTCTAGTCGTTTAATCGCCCGCAATTCCCGCAGGCCGTGGTGGCGCAAAAAGCGCGCGCCGATCGTCAGATGCGAACTTGATTTCACGCAGTCGACACTCCGCACGTACGTTTAATCCCGATATCATCATTCGGGTATTGTAATATTGCCACAATGAATATTCTAGCGAACGCAATGATATCGAGCTTAATTGGCTCTAGTGCGATTGAACATTTCCACTTGTTTAAAATCCGATACATTGATACACGACAGACTAATTATGTGCATTGTGAACGCAAACCTCAAATCGACCGTGAACTTTATCCGACATACTGTACCCGCCGGATCAATTGATTTTATTAAGAGATTCTTCGTCAAAGTACGTTCTTGTATAATAGCGATCAAATGTTGATATGTTAATTATGTGTTATGTCAACATAACGGTAATCGCGGAGCTTTATCCGATTAATGAACTTAGTAAAACGAATTAATCCTCAATTAATCTCACATACCGATTGCCTCATTAATTGAAGGAGAGTTCGGTTACGTGTTGTCAGAAATTACGAGCTTTAAACTCGATGTAATGAAGTTACACAGAGTCACGTGTCAAGGCGAAATTATTCGCGAAATTATTCGTGATCCAGCTGGTCCGGTTAATTGTGTTCTCAGAGATAAGTGACCTGTCGATTTTTTTGTTCTTTATATACGTCTGACAGATGGCAAAATAAATTAACCGTCCGAATTACGGACCGTCACGCTGCACGCCCAGTCACTTCCGGCTTAATTGCAGCCGCTACCCTTCGAATTTTGATCTACCCTTCGTCATCTACCCCTCGATTGCAAAGGGAATGGTGGTTTAATACCACTGCGACGAGCCGCGCGTTCATTCCTTTTAGTCATCTCTTAATTATCTTTCTTATAATACTGTAAAAAAAATTTATTTTAACTGATTGTAATATTTTTTGATAGATTTTTTAAATAAAAATTACAAGAGAATTAATTTAAAAAAAGTGTTAAACAATTTGCATAATACGCAATGTATTATATTATTTTTCATTTGCAGCAATGAAAAAGCAACAAAACACAACAAAAACGCAACCTACTTTGTTAGTTGTTTACTTAAATCTGTAGCTATTAGAGTAGTACTTCGAACTTTTGGTTTTGGTTTTTGGTTTTTGAAACCAAACATTGGTTTTCACTGTTTACACAAGGGAAAAAATGGAATAAATTGAAGAAGGAGAGTATATACAAGAAACATAACTGACGATAAATACGCCACCGATACTACGACAATATTGGGCAGAATACTCAAATAGATAATAAAAACCATAAAGATTCAACGTGATTATAAGTTACAAACAACGCAGGAAGAGTTAAATAGAGTTTCTGTTCATCGCAGCTTTGTGTGTTAAAGCTGAATCAAAAAAGAGCATCTCCCGAGGCGAAACTGATCCAATTGTTTAACAACAGACAGCGACGCATAAATATTGATTTATTGTAAAAGAGCGTCTCGCATACGTAACATCTATGTAGTGAGATGCCGGATATTGCTATCTGGCAATTACTGAAACAATGTTTGCAGGAAAAATGTTTGTCACATTTATGACGAGCTTTTTCTTACTCGGCTTGCATTGCTGAACACTTATCGTTCGTTTTACTTCCTCTATTTATCAAACATCGCGTGTATCATTTCTACGCAATGCATTCGCCATTTTTTACCGTATTAATTTTCACGGATGTTTATTTAAATCTCGTATTTATTTATCCTGACGCAACGATTTGTTACGCCGGGACGTAAAAAAACGCGTATTTTCTTGTATGATAGTAATGAAATTATCTTTGGCTAGTGAAAAAGTAGCAAAACTAATCTTGAAGCTCCAAATAGAAAAGATTTGAAGAGTGTGTTATTATTTTATATATAAGTTATATAATATAAACATGTAAAACGTCTAATTATTAGAAAAATTAGTTAAAGTTTTACGAACAAAAAAAATTTATACGAAAGATATCATTTACTCTTTATTTAAATCTAACTTAACCCTTAATTACAGATTTGTTTACTCGCGCGTTATTTACGCAATTTTATTTATTTGAAAGTTTTTATTCATTATAAAAACTAATTTATTAAATAACATAGGTATCTTCTCTCGGGCAACTCGGTGATGAGTAATCTATCGAAGTCTGCTAAAGCCGTAGAAAAATGATCTGACGCGCTTGTCTTGACGTATTGCGCGCGATCCGTCGAGTTGACACGTTATTGGCAATTAACGTGCCTCGCACGAAAAATAAATACAAATCCGCACGCGCGTGCACTCCGCGACGGGATTTAATTACAAAAATCCAGTCAACGACGCGTACGCATGTCACCGAACGTCGCGCGCTACGCGCCGTATAATATCATAAGCTCGCTCTCGTCGTGTCGGGAATATTACGTCTACATCACCGAGCGGGCCTCGCTACTACGGTTATATTGCCGGCGCAGGACTAGCAATAACTTACTGCGCCTCGATGTAGCGCAATAATTTATCGCTAATATTTTCCACCGTGGACCCGCCATCCTTATTCTACGTCCACCCCATCGTCCACCCCTACCTTCTCTCCGTCGCTGTCCCCTTTCCGCCTTCTCTACCGCTTCTCCGCTTCGTCGAGGTCGTTCCTTTTCCTCCGGGACATGATTCACGATTCCGGCGATTCACCGCCAACGGTTTTATGGAACCTTCTATGGAAGACCGCGGAAGGACTAGAAGAGCGCTCGCAAAAGGTACGATCCGGACGTTTTATGACGGCTGATGGGCACGCGCGCGCTACGACAAGGGAGGTGAAAACGTCTCCGCGGAATTTGACGGCCGGCGAGTTACGGCTACCAAAAGAAGGGATCCGGCGTCAATGACGAAGGACAGGAACGTGCTTTCATCGGATTTGATGAGTGTACGATATCACACAGGATCGACGAGAAAGAGCGGAAAGAATAAAAGGAAAAACG
Organism: Pseudomyrmex pallidus; assembly: GCA_014825455.1. Classification (NCBI taxonomy): domain Eukaryota; kingdom Metazoa; phylum Arthropoda; class Insecta; order Hymenoptera; family Formicidae; genus Pseudomyrmex; species Pseudomyrmex pallidus. Next base: position 26,815 of record QVNV01008159.1, read on the forward strand.
AATAGAAACGTGTGCCACGAAAACTATATGAAATTTGATGAATGGCGAGATGAGACAAATGCAACGCATATCGCGATCGACAAGAAAACGAGATAAATATAAAAATGAGGATCGTAAAGATACAGGAGAATTTATACGTGTAAAACATAAGAAAGAACCTCTAATCTTTTGAGTTTTCAATCATTCAAACATAAATTTATTTTATTTAAAACAATTGTTTTTATAAAAATAATTTTAAAGAATTGTGCTTTTTTATCTCTTGTTGAATTGGAAACAGGAGACTCATTCAAATTCTCTGCCGTTCATATTCATTCCCTTTCCATATGTTATGTAAATAAATAAGAGATGATACGTGTTCCCTTTAACACTGTCTTGCTTATGCTCGTGTTGGGACCGCTAAAAATTATTACCTTCAGAGCTAGAAGTGTCACCATATGTCCTTGGGGAATGTTGTATGGAATGTGATGTGAGCAAGACGCGAGAAAGAAAGGTTCAACGGATGAATTGTTTTTTATGTAAGGCGACGGGAGATGTCGAGTAGAAAAAGAGCGTAGAATGAAAATAAAAAGAAAATTGTTTCATAAAATTATACTTGCTCTAAGAAAGAGAGAAAGAGATAGATAGACAAACAAACATTGAAAGATAAAGAGAGATGAAAAAAAGAAAGCACGGGAACGTTTTTTGCGGAATTTGAGAAACTCGCGGGGTCGACAATTGCGAGCTGGTACGCTCGGAAAAAGTCGACGCGAGGAGAGTAAGTTCCGCTGAATAGCGCGGGTTACATCGACAATACGGATGAAGAAAAATCGGAAAAAAAGGTGGTAGCGAGAGTGGGAATGAGAAGGAGAGAAAGAGAGAGAGAGAGAGAG
>QVNV01008160.1:0-11933 GCA_014825455.1 Pseudomyrmex pallidus
AGAGATCGGATCTCCGTGCCTTGCGAATTTTCTGCACACTTCGAAATCCCGAAACGACAACGCTCGGGAAACAAAACAACTCGCGAGAAGGGCGAGACAACCCGAGAGAACGGGCCCATATCTCACTCACGGTGTGAAACGCTAAACGTCGCGTTAAAACGTGCGAATTAAGATTTATCGCGGCCGCCGCCGTAAAGTCACGACGGTGACTTACGGAATTCGAGCTCGCCGCTCTCTTCAAAGTCTCTTGGCGTCTCGTCCACGCGCGCTGCCTCGTCTTACGAAGAGGATTGATGCTCTGCGAAACTTTTGATATTTTTTTCGATTTTAAAACAACGACCTAGTTGAAAATCTAGCGTATCAACCATGTACACCGGACGTTGCGCTTCCTAAAGCAGCAGAGCGTTACACAGATCGGCGGAAACTTCGCGGAAACTATAAGGATTCTTACGTAAGTAAGGCTTCGTTCAAAGTTTTCCTTGAAGATTGCTAAGACGGAGACATTCAGAAAGTTGATGAGCACGAACACCTACGATCGCGCGAATTGTCTCAATGCAGGCGACGCTCAGTTTGGCACAAGTGCGGAACGTCGTTCATCACTCGAACGAGCAGTCAGAGATGCTCGCTCCGAACGGGCGATTAAACGTCACATTTGGTCTCGGAAAAAATCTGCCCTAAGTGGATCGCAGTAAATCAATCAGCTGTTTGACGAAATCGGAGAAGAGTCGTGTAATAGGTAGTTGGAATAACGCTATTCTATTGTCTATTTCTAGTGGCGCAAACTGGAATAAATATTTGACAATTACGACGTGTGTGTATTTCACGCGAGAGAAATTTACCCCAAACAAAATATTTATTTAAAATTTAAAAAACCCCGTAAATATTTTTTTGTATACTTTAAAAGTTGCAAATGTTTTTCTATTTCATACAAAAAACGGCAAAATGTTTTTTTTTTGTCAATATATATAGAGACGAATGTTTCAAAGTCGAAATTCATTAACAAAACAAGTGTTTTTATTTCAGTTCGTGCGTGTAAATACAATTGCATGGAAGAGCTTTTTATCAAAAGTATTTAAAACATTCGAAAAACATCTTTTTGTTTATATAATATTGTTCGACCTAATCTAATCAATTTTCCAGCTAACACGTTCTATTCCGGAAAGAATGTATGTACAAATAAGAAGACACAATCCAATCTGTATATTTTAAGGAGAGATAATGAACACCCAGAAGAGTGAATCTCAGAATGAAAGTAAGTCCGGAATGTGGCGATGAAATCGATCGGCTCGCTCGAACGAAAGTAATCGAAGCGAAACGCGAGCGATTAAGCGACGCAGCGGTAGTGCTATCGGTTATCGCGATCAGGTAACCGTGAACCTGAATCCAGAGCGAGACTTGTCCCGACCGGTATGTTGTATAGTAAAGCGAGATACAATTCTCGAGTGTGCGTACATATATACAGACGGTTTCATCTCGTCATTCAATACAATCTCCAGGCTGCTGCTCTGCTGCGAGAGAGAGAGAGAGAGGGACAGGTTTGTCCACACTTGGCACGGATTATATTTTACCGCAATAATGTGTACGTCACGTAAATCGTTTCGCAATCACGCAATCGCGCTCATACGTAAAGTTACAGCATATATGTATGTACAATTGCAGCGTCGTTGTACGCGCGAAATTTAGAGTACGTTGAAAGAAATATACTTGCTTGCGCGCGCGACAAGCTTTTTGCGCGTATTAACATATTCGACGACTTATCGAGACGTTTATTTCCACCGCAGGGAGGATTCATCTATTTTTTATTTACCGCTTTAACGTCACAACGTGCGAGTTGTCAACAATTGCCGCGTATATTTATTTATAGCCGGTGAAATATCGACGGCTTGAATAAGCGTGTGTGAATATGAACGCGTAAAAATCTCAAGGCCTTTTGAGCCGACGTGCTTATCGTGTCGATTACATTGACATTAATTATCATTAATGATTTATCTGAAATGTATAAAAAAATTTTTACGATGACATTCATGTTTATTTTCGTAACGACATTATTGTATTGTGCCATTCGACAGCGCGAAACCGAGCGTCGTGTGATGTAGGTATTCCTCTATGCAAACAGTCGGCCTCTCGGTCGGTCGCTTCGCTAAATTTTTCGACGAAACGTTCGCGACGGCTGAGTTGCGCGCGAACGACGAGCCAGAAGCGCGAGGGAACTGAAATTAATCTAAATTAAGTAATGACGCTCCCCCGCTCGCTAAGAACGTCGGCGCTAGACCGCGAATCACCGCAGTCCAGTGCCGTATTTCAGCAGAATCGAAAACGTGAAAATTTTCCACGTGAAAAATTTTCCACAAACATTTTCTAGTCATTCCGCCGGTAAAAACGCAACCGTGAGAATGTTCCGCTTTTTATATTCCTTCCAATGTATTTTCAGAATATTGTATTTAAAACATTTTTTATGTTCGGAATGTATATTTAAAAAAAAAATTTAGAACACACGAACTCGTTACGAAAATGTTGTATTAATTTCTCGGATCGCCGCTGATGGTATTTCGGTAAATAAAAAATTCAGAATATTTGAATAAGTAATTTTTTTTCATTTAAAGTCTGAAGTACTGTAAAGTACCGCGGCAGTTGTGTAAAAGAAAGACAAAGGAGAAAGAGTGAAGGGCAGCTTAATTAACGTAGTGGACTCTAATAGTTTCGACGTGCACCGGGCTCTCGAAGTTGTAAAAACGACGCTGAACGGTGCAACCGCCCGTCGCTTTCGTTCTTTCTTCTTTTCCTTTCTTGCGCGTTACATCTTCACGGCACGCACCATCTGCTGTCCGTCCCCTGTTAATTAATTGACCGGCTTGTCTGGCTTACACTTTGTTCCCTTTTCGCGCTGTGTTTTTCCCTCTCTATTGTCTTACAACGCTGCTTTAATCCGAAAACACCGTACAAACGAAAACTCAGACGCGATCGAATCTCAGTAGTAAAGTAAAATCCAACTACGGAGTAATTTTAATGGTTTTCAATTTTATTATTCATTTGCATGATAAATTTTTCTGATGTGCAAAATCTTTGCTTTTACGTAACGCGATTGTCGCACGTATACGTCGGTTTTTTAGCGAAACTTAACCGAGTGTGACAAATTCTTCTTCAGGTGTTATTGTAATTGCCAGTCGCCTGAGCGATATTTTGTCCGCGGTGTCATGAGAAATTTTGACCGATACGTATTAATAAGACGGTAATTCACAATGAAATATAACGACAATCTGACACCGACGGGCAGCAGCGTTTAAGTGAAAAGAGACGCGCTGGCACCGCTTCAGTCACTTCTAATTCTGTCCGTCGCGGCCATCAGTTTCAAATTTATTAATCGATTAGCGCATTCCTTAATCCGGAATATCTCACGTAAAATATGTCTTTCGTATCGCACGTCTCATTCGTGAGGAGATACCTCGTGATGATCTATCGCGTCGTGTGAGCGGCGCGTAACGCGCGCGCGGGAGAGAGAAAGAGAGAGTTGCCATAAATCGCGCGCTTTGTGAAAGGTTATTTTTGCGGGAAACTATATAAAACGGCAGAGCGTTAATTGCCACGGACAAGTCAATCCCGAGCGTGCTACTTGCCGCAGTATGGCGAGTTAATTAACCGCCATGTCAGACTCTCTTGCTCGGGAGCGCGCGCGATCCCAGAATCTGGCTTCGAGATCCACCCTCCGTGTCTCTCGCCTTTCGCGCTCTCTTTCTCTCTTCCTCGCGTAATAACCCACCTATTCCGCCCACACACACACACCCGTCTGTCTATCTATCTCTCCGTCTCTATCTCTATCAGCGAGAGAACGTAAGCCCCGGGCTCGTCGCCAACTTCGCCTTCGCGAGCCACCGGCACGACCGAGGGGGGCTTCGTGCTCGCTCGCTGTTTGACTTACCAGCACTAACGATTTCAGCCAAAACTTCGCGCCGTTCAAATAACGGCCTACCGGGAACGTTATTTCGTTTTCGTATATTTTGACGCTTTGACCCAGACGCATAAACAGCGTCGAGAAAAGCGGCGAGACCCAAGGCGGGTCCCCGCACATTTATTTCGCGGCTTATATAGCCGAAGAAATAAAACGCGCCCATATCTCCGTGAAAACTTTCGCGACGGCGGGAACGACATCGTGAAAAATTGACGTAAAAGGAAACGGATATGCGATATTCGAATATAATACACACATATAATCTCGCCGAGATGATAATCTATTTTGCAATAAAAACAAAATAAACAAAACGTGAATATTGTGTGGTCTTGTGCACACGTCGCGAATAAAATGACAATTCGCATTCACGGTGTTAAGCTCGCTTAAGCAACTTTCAAAGCCTCGCGTGTGGACACGAGGTCCAGCGTGAGAAGTTTTTCCCCCTCCCGGATTATATTTGCGAAAAAGCCCGGCGTATCATTTACGCCGACCGGAGTTAATCACAAACTCGGTTTGCACGGTGATAACGAGCTTTCCGCATTCTTCTTCCTTTTCTCTTCGTAAACAAAGTCGGGGACGGGGGTGTTTCCGCGCGTCGCGCGTGTGTGTGTATGTGCGTGCGCGCGGGCGCACGGAGAACGCAATATTTCGCGGGCAATATGTTCGTTTTAATCCGCATGTACGTTACGATTTAAATTGGATATCGGATATAAAATTGAATCAATCGGCACCCCCCTTAGTCGCGAATATTCCGCGAAATAAATCTGGTTACGCGCGCGAAAGCTGAAACTTTTCCGCGACAATTCGATTACGAGGGCGACTCTGACGTTTCGATGCAAGTTTTAATTTTTCGTTCCGCTCGCAGATGACGGAATTAGATACCCTTCATTAAAACTTGGACGATGTATCACGCTCTATTGGCCGAAGGAAGGTCACGGGGATATATGTATATCTTCTGCAAACGGTGCGCGCCTGTGCGAACGTTTTTCCGCGATGTAACGAGATCATTACCGAACGTGATAGAACGTGTAACGCGAACAAAAAAATAAATAACAAGCGAGACGTGCGTGGGAAACGCGCGTACCTCATCCCGTCCATTAACGTGTGTCGATCGGTGTTGTACTTAAAAAAAAATCGATTTAACAGAAAAATTGAAGAGACGTACGAAAAATGGAACGCAGAAATTATTGCCGCAACGACGTGAAAATTTCGCAATTTGAACGAGAAATGTCTCGAGCCGCGTTGTGATAAAATTATGGGTATAAATGACGATGCAATTTGTGTGTGCCGATAAAGCGTGAAACGACCGATGTTACTGGTATCGATTCTCCTGTCGACCACCATCTTACGGCGGTTTCACGCGTCGAGCACGTGATAACGTGTCGCGTGACCTTAAAATCGCTTGTTTCGCTTTTTTTTCCTCGACGACACATGTTAAAAGAAAAATAAACGGCTCTAAAGTGAGGAACTGATCTAAAAATACGGGATTGGCGTATATAGAGCGGTAGACGTTGCGGTTCGTGCTTTCGAGCGAATCGACGAGCATCATCCGCGAGCTGAGGTCTACTTTTTTTTTTCCGGGTATCTATTAGCATCTTTTCCCGAACGAGAATAGGCGCGCCGCCTCGCGCGTAACTGAAACAGGCAACTTTTTTGCATATAAAATTACATCTAATCACTTTATTGATCCATCGGTGTGTGTTTATTAATAGAGCGTTCGGCGGACACGATCATTTTACCTTTCGATAGGTGGGGCTTGAATTTGAGGCGCAGTTTCTATTTTTTTTTTGTTTGTTTTGTTTTTTCATGTTTCGCAGAGAGTTATCGCGTGTTTCCGCGAATGTAAATTCAAATTCAAGGTTATAGGATTCGCGCTGTATCGCACGCGCACGCAATCGTCCGTCAAATGTGTGACAATACGCGAGCGTGACTATTAGATTTTGATCATGTGTAACATAAATAAATATTGTACATACATTTAATATAGTGTGTTGAATGTGTAAAGCACCGGCCGAGACGGTTTCGCGAAATACATTTCGCAAATGTCGCCCGCGCACGCAAACGTGATAGAACAAGCGTGACGCTTATAGGTTTTCCTGCCGTGTGTGCGTGTGTGTATATGAAATAAACGTAATTTTGCGAAATTATTGCAAATTGAGAGTTATACCTTATAATTAGGTTTTTTGTGTGTCGAAACGCACACGTACACAGAAAATAACGAGATTGCGGTTTGGACGTATGACGTGAACTTTCTCTAACGAAGATTCAAATGAAGAAACTTATTGCGAAATATGTAAATCTTTACGACGACACGCCGCAATGGGAGTCAAATTACTTTCCCGTTTCAAACGAGCGGTTCTGAGCGGAATTAAAAGTTGTTTTCGCTGCGTTTGCATTTTTTTTTCTCCTACTTTTATCTTATAACGCGCCGTGTATGTACGTGTGCCGTCGGCACGGAAACAAATATTCCGTGTTCAGAAATTTTTGTTTCGCCTAACTGTTATTACGCATTCGCTCATGCGAAAATAGATCCCGCTGGCCGGTCTCTCTCTCTCTTTGACGCAACTCTAAACAAAACTCAATTTCCCGGCGCGGCTTAACCAACACGCGATGATGCATATTTCCAAAATGGATGCTCGCAGGCGAATCTATTCGTTATCAAATCAATTCGTAATTCCAAATCTACGCGACACGGTAATCCGATCGGAAGGTATAATGTTTCGAATATTGGAAATTTGATCAACGTGGGTCTGTGCCTGGCTTTACGATGGAGGCCCCGTAATTACATTAATGGCGAATCGTGGTAGATGGTAATATCGATTACACGAGCGTGGCTCTTTTCGAACTCGCGCGCGCGCGCGAGAGAGAGAGGGAGAGAGAGTGGAAGGCGCATTTGTGGAAACCTTTATCGGATCTGCGTATCTCGGGGACCTCGCAATTTCGCTCTTTCCCGAACGGCTTCCCCGAACAATCTCGACGACGACGTCTTATTTGTTGTTCGTTGCGCCGTGACTGCGCTATTAGGTGGTGCACGTTAAAGAAAAAAAAAGAAGAAGGAAAGTTCAAACGATCTCGTTACAACGGGCGGAAGAAATAATTTCTAAAGAATTCGTTCGCGAGTCGCAGAAATTACGGCACTCGTGGAACAGCGACGTGGTGCAACCACAAACGGGGTTGTTTTTTCTACGTTCGACGTCGTCCTCGCGACCGCAAAAAGGCAAATTAAATTCTACCGTCGCGGAAATTTTATCCTTCGTATATTTCGTCCACCGTTCGCGTTTGAACGAATTTTATAACGCGGTAAGGGAAACAAAGAGCGCGCGCGCGCAAAGGGATAAAAAGCGCCGGAACATCTCGCTCGAGCGCGCGCAGAAAAAAGAAGAGGAAGTAAAAATACAAACGTAATTTCCAATACGTTTGAATGGTAACGCGCGAGACAAACGTGCCGGGGGGAAAAAAACTTATGCATCGACAACATTCGAAAAACACTCGTGGAAAAACGAGTAGGTAACCGTCGATATTGCGCGCAGCTCGGAGGGGGAGTTTCGCGGAATATTCCCTTATTGTTCGGCATTGCCGACACGTATTTCCCTCCTCCTTCAACGATGATTGATAACCGACTTCGCGGCTCTGTGTAAGTTCACGTATTTATACGCGAGACGCATACATTAACGATAACAGTGCGTATCGCGGACAAATCGCGCGGCCGCCACGCACTTTCACAGCCGTGCGCGCTCGGAAACGGGACACACGCAAGCAGTAGTCGCAGGGACAGTTATTTTCGCACAGAATACAATAACAATAACGTCATTTTATGTTCGTGCATAGATAACAAGTGAGTGTACCTGATTATTATTTCTCTGAGTGTAATTAGTTGCATTTAATTATTACCTATAATTAGTTCTTCAATAAGCGCGCGGAGATTTTATCCTGTGCATCGCGTCGACTATTTTATCCAATTCGACTCAATTATAAATATAATTGCTGAAATAGTTTTCCGATACGAAAACCATTAAAATATTCCGTAAGTAATAACTTGTTAACGAGATGATACAATTTTACGTCGCGCTTATTTTGTATACGTACATATTTGAAGGACCACACTCTTTTAAGCTTTTTGATTTGGCAAATGCACACACACACACAAACGACGTGTTAAATGAATTCCGAACTCTCTTAACGAATCTGCCGCGACACACACACGTAGAGCGTGTACCGGGGTGAGAAGGGGGGCGCGCGAGAGATAAAAGTTAATTTAAAGTTCGATTTATCTTCCAATTCTCCGTTTGCTCTCGCGGCGTCGAAGCCACTCGACTCGACATCGTTTGATTTTCCTCCCGCAGGTTGAGAACCCCCGACTTCGGTATCGCGGAATACACGAGGCATTCCGTCGGTTCTGCGAACGAATAGAGGAAGCAGCTTCGCGCATACGTGCACCCGTATGGACACCACCACACCTACGCCGCCGATACCTCTACCTACGTGCCCTTCCTCCTATACTTCCCCCTTTCTCCCTCCGTAGAAACAGGGAGCCGTATTGTGCCCTGGTGTGTCTACAAGTTTGCGCGAGATAAGCGCTGAATGGATTCGTTTATTGAATTTCACACTCTACGGACCTTCGCCGCCGCCGCCGTCAATTTTTCGATCCCGCCTCTTTTCTTTCTCCGCGTTTGTGCCCATTGCGCGCGAGATACGATACACGACAACCTCAAATCGAATACGGTAAAAGCGGCATAAATATTATAATTGCACGGCGATAATTTGTTTTTTTTTTTTTTTTTCTGCACTTGTTTGATCCCCTTTTTTCTCTTTTTCTCTCCCTCTTTATCTTTTTCTCTCTTTGAAAACAGGACATGGTTGAAAAAAATAATCTCGACACATTCTTTTGCGCAGTTAAACTCTAAAACACGCAAATAAGCTTCGAACCGTCTTGATGTATTAGACTTTTTCTCGGTATTATTACGCGAGAAGATTGTACAAGATTACGTATCTCTTACGTATCTTTTACAAAAGCATTATTTATAGTTATCACCACAATAACAAAAATGCAACTCACGTTTATTAATAGTAAAAGACGACAGCACGCACGGGAATATTTTTGCAATCGTCGCATTTATTTTATCGAGCCGTGCGAATGCGGAATATGCGAAGGCCGCCGCGCGCGCTATCGCGCCAACCCGTTAAATCCATCTGGTGTCCGTTATGTTCGTCTGTTAAAATAATCGACGTTCCGAAAACAGTCGCGTTCTCGGAACGACACGGTTCGCGGTTGAATAAAACGTCTGATCTATACACAGGCCGCTGTAACGCGTCGCGTGTATATATACGAGCTTCATAAATGTCGCATACGCCATTTACGAGTCGATGTTTGCGGCAATATTATCTTGGCGAAATGCCGGAAAAAGCTTCGGTTCGGTTTTCGCTATCAATAGCTTTCGCGTGTCGAAGCTTTTCCCAAAACGCTCTTTTCGTTTTCTTCTTTTCTCTGCCACGGCGATGTAGCGTGGAACCTCCCCGTAAACGCCCGCCGAAATGCGGAAATAAAATGATTCTCCCGCGCGAGTCGTCTCGAAGGAGAGATCCGCGGAAAAGCGGATGACCTCCGATCGCGGATGATCATTTGTGCATGCGCGTGCAGCTTCAAGTACCCATCTATGTATAACGCACGCGGCCGACGACGATCGCGGGCGTTTATTCAACGCACGGTCGTTCATTACCCACATGACAATATTTGGTCAATAGGCGAATCGCTTGTATCCCGTGACACACGCGCGATTTGATATGCGGGCTTGCGTGGCGTCGCGGCGTCGTGTTGCAGCGCACGTTGCGTTTCCGCGCACGGTACGCATCCACGTCGGCGGAAAGGATGACGGAGAGAGACGCGCACGTGACCGTCCGTGACTCCTTCAAGCTTGAGTGAATCGAAAATAATCGTGAAAAAACCAATTGTTCAATACTGCCACTTTATGCCACTTGCGTTATTGTAGGTTTTAGCGCCAAAAGTGTATCTGAGTCGTTAAAATTTTCCGATCTCCTAAAGATTAAAGAGGATATTCGAGATCTGTTGTTTTACGTATGCTTTGGAATATTTCAGTAGTAAATCCAGCAAGACACATCCGCTCACGATGACGAAAATACTCGTTCACTTTAGAACTTCGAGCGTACTCTTTTTGTTTCCCAACATAGAAACGGCGGAATTCGAAGATTCCAATCCGAACTCTCAGTCCCGCATCGTAACACACGGTATCACGTAACGATAACACAGAGCCATAAATTTCCCGTCTCGTATTTCTAGTTTGAAAGTTTACCTGCATACTCCTGTTTTGCTTATTTGTTTATAAATTTGATCTAGCGTGAAAAACTCTTCTAGAAACGTTACGTACGAGAAATTGTGTCGCCTCGTAGAGTCCGTGCGGAGCAGTCACAGTGCCGTTGACCGCATCGACGCATTCCGAAATGAAGCGCACTTACACGGGGAACTCGGTGCGCGACCGCGATAGCGGTAATCGGCGATTCGCCATTATTTCGAACTCGAAAGCTACCATTGCGCGACGAGGACCGAGGCTCGACGTCGAGATTAGCGGGCGGACATTGAAGTTCGGATTGGCGTTGAATCATTGAACGCACATTGAATTGTCAAAGCGCGTATGTTAATAATTATTATTTAAATGAAATAAAACAATGTAAAAAATGTGTAAAAATACAAAGTTTAACGTGTGAAAAGTGGAGTGTCGAGATAAATGTGTAAAAATATATTTATCTCGAAAAACGTTACACACGGAGCAGATGCGCGCGCGATTTGTTGAAGCGCATAAAGCGTTTTTTTATTTGGGACAGATAACGCGGATCGTGGCGATTGTATCGGCAACAAAAGAATCACACAATGCTATTAACAATATATATTCTCTAATGCCGGTTCTCAATTAATTCAACGCATTTCCCCGATAACGCGCCGGTTAAATCATCCATGCGCCGTGATAATGCAACGTGTTTCGGACTCGGTCGCCAACACAAAACGCTATTTCGCCGGAAGGACGGCCGTGACTGCCGTGCGGCGAATAATCGCGCGCACTCGGCATGCGATCAAGATTTTATTAATAGCCCGCAATAATCCACAATACTCGGCGGACGTTACCATGGCAGCCTGGATTAACTTTGATCTCAGGTGGGACGTTCACATCGGAAATGTGTCCGCTATTCGTCAATGCCGCGCGTAATCAAGATCGAGAACACTTCAATATAATGCCCGACCGGTTAATCAGTTTCCAATATGGCATCCGAGCATGACACGCGCGCGGCGATGCGCGCGCGAGAGACCAAAGGTCCTCTCTCCTCTCCTATTTCCGATTATTGGGACGCCGCGCGTCCCAATTCCGCACTTTTCGAGCATCATTCGCCGCGCGTGATCGCGACGGAAACTATATTTGAAGCGGGAAACCGGACACACGCCTGGAACAAAACCGAAAGTGTTGTCTCACATCAAGTACATTAAGTACGAGCTCAAAAATATCCGCGCGGTCGAACAAAAAGAAAAATCTGTCGGATCGGAAGATAGAAGCATATCGATGTGTACGAGAAGTTTTAAAAAGAGTTCCTTTCGAGCGTCAAAAGTGGAGCCGGATTACATCAGAAACAGAATTCGCCTCTCCTCGATAATGTCCGACTTAGTTTCTTAATCTCGGCACTCGAGACCTCGGCGTCCGGTGTGTGGATCCGCGGCGCTTTTGTCTCCGTGCAAACACACTTCTCGGCATAATCGTACGGAAGAAATCGATCGATGTGCCTGCGGCGACGGCAGTGGCAACAGCATCTGCCTACGGACCTGGCTCGTCATCGGCCCGACGAGATCAGGTTTGCATACTGGGTGGCCGCGGTTGACCGGGTTTTGCGCCGGGAAATTTGCATTGAACGACGTGTGCGAGTGCACGCGCGGGTCAACGCGCGTTTTCAGCCCCCGCGCGAACATACATACACACACACACACACA